>JAMYCR010000006.1:20735467-20951444 GCA_028830335.1 Eucera pruinosa
CGCTCCCCTGTCCGACTCGCACTTCGCGGCTTTCGACCAAACCAATCGCCTAGCGATTCTCCACGCCGCCACCGGAAGCCTCGTCTCTCGACCGAAACGCGTGTCGCATCACGGCAAAGGTTGGTAGATCGCCAGGGAGAGGACGGAACGCGAATGGGGCGAAGGAAACGGTCCGCTGTGCAGTTGCAGACTTGGCTTCGCATCCCGCGTTGCCGATTCTGGCCAGCTGCACCGCCTCGGGAAGCTTGCTTCTCGTGGAAGCCGCGGTACCTTCTCGGCCGAGAATAGCCGGCTGCGCCCATCTGCAGCGGCAGCCGCTGGATCGCGTGAAATTCTCGGACAGGGGCCGAGTGGTCGGCGTCGCGGCGACCCAAACCGGTCGACTGTTTCTGGTGCTGCCGAACCTCGGCGAGGCCGAGCCAGCGTCAGCCGTGCGAGTCGCCGCCTGCCTGAATCCTCGAAGAAAGGTAAGACGAGGTAAGGCGAGCCGAGCTAGCCGAGCTAGCCGAGCACCTACCTTAGCTGATCGATTTCCTCGTTTACGAAACGGGCGAACGCGGCACGGCGAAAGCGGTGCTTCTGCTCGGAAGCACCGATTCCGGCGACCATCGGGCGGGGAACGAGCTGACGGTCTACTCGTGCGACTTTTCCGATCGAGAGGATCTCCGCGAGGATGCGGATCACGCGATAAAGCTCGGCCGTTCGTTCGAGAGCGTTCACTACGGGAAGGAGCGAAGCCGGGACGCGATCGGGGTTCCCTGGCTCACGAAACAGCTGCACCGAATCGAGCTGCGGGTAATACGAGATGGCCACCGAGATGAAGAGGCGCGTGAGAATCTCTCGGACGACTCTCGGTTACCGTTCGCAGGAGGATTTCCGCGAGGCGCGGCTCTCGGAGGCTCTGCCCTCGCTGCACCAGACCAGGGGCATCCGGGTGGGCGTTTGCGAGGGCGCGCTGCTGCTCACCTACGGATTCGACGGACTGGTAGTGTTGAGAGAGAGCGCGGAGCTGCGGCGAGTCTCGGCCGTGCTGGTCGCGCACCATCGCAGCCAAGCAGGAGTCGGCAGCGCGGTGCTGGTCGACAACGCGGTCGTTTCCCTCGGCAGAAACGGAGATCTGGTGGCGAACAGGTTACCCTACCGGTTCGTTCTCGCGCCTTTTCTACCCCTCTTCCCTCTCGTTCGCCGTTTCGCTTTCGACTAACCGTAGACGCGATCAGGTTGGTCGCGCGACGAGCTTCGAGGTCGACTAGCTCCGCCGATTGGATCGCCCCGCGAACACGCGGAGCGAACAAGCTCGAGGGAACGTGGATGGACGAGAGGATTAGCCAGCGCAACGCCGCCGAGGAGAGCCGATCTTTCGCATCGCGCGCCTCCGTTCTCCGCGACTGGAGCCAGCTGAAGCAGCAGGTGAGATCACCTCCGCGTCGCGGAGCTACCTTTCTTCGCGGCTCTGTCGCCACTCGAAAAGCGAACTACTCTCGCGACAGGTGAAGGCGTTGCTCGACTGGAACGAGGCGATGCCAGCGGCCGTTCGTCTTCCGGTTTCGGCCTTCGATCTGGACGGAGAAGCGCGAGAGCGCGAGCTAGCGGAAGCTAAAGCGAGAGCGGAGCGATCGCTGAGAGAAGCCGAGGAGCGCATCGCTCGACAGCACCGTTCGTCCCGCTACTTGCGCCAGCGATTCCTCGATCCTCTCATCGTTCCACCGAGAAGCATCTTCTCCTTCTTCGGTCGCCTCAAGGTCGCCAACTATCCCCTCGTAAAACTCACACCAGTGGAAACGAATTTTCTATCTTGGTGTCGTGTTTCGATGGAAACGAGGCAACTGGTATCCAGGTAGGCGAGCGAAAATGTTGCTGAACGCGAGCAGAGAAAGAGAAAAAGAGCGAGACAGAGAGAGAGAGAGAGAGAGAGAGAGAGAGAGATGGTTTGGGCGTGCGCGCAGGTTGGAGGGCGAGCAGATTCCGCGGATAAGGAAACTCGAGTACCCGTGGGATCGGTGGCAGGGATTCTCGGACGCGTTCGAGGCGTGCGCGATCGCGGAGCACCACGAGCGGCAGTCGAGAGCAGCGTTCAACGAACGCTTCGAGGAGATGCGATCCGCGAAGAAGGTGGAGAACAGGGCGGCGATCGAGCGGGCCAACGAAACGCGTCGCCTCGTCCTCGAGCTGAGGGACGCGTTTCGCGTGGACGCGAGCTCGAGCCTGCTGCGGGTTCCGCGCTGCCATCCCACCGAGGCGATCGAAAGCGCGCCGAACCCGAGCCTAGACTCGGCGGACGGAGCGCAGCCGGAGCAGCGCGAAACCGAGCTAACTCGTCCCGCGGAGGAAACGTTTCCTCGAGAGGCTCTGGAGAAAATGATGGACGGCGTGCTGGAAGTTAGGTACGCGTGCCGATGCTGCTCGGTGGGGAAAGCGGCACCCCTCTTGGCGTAAATTTCAAACTTACGAGGCAAACCCTCGCCGCGCAGGTTGGAGGACAGCGCGAAGAGAAACGTGAGGAAGCCCGACTGCCTGCTACGAAAGGATCCGTCCAGCTATACCGAGGCGGACGTTCGAGCGATCGAGACGTACGAGAGGAAGGTTCGCGCTCGACGGATCGATCGGCAAAAGTACAAGTCGCTCCTCGAGACCGAGATCGAACGACTGAAAGGTACAGCGCAGGTTTTTATTTATTTATTTATTTATTTAAACGGGAGGGACTGTTTGCCGCAAGAGTAAAAAAAGATAGGCAGAATTGGAGCAGCTCCCGAGGAAGTCGACTCACCGGTCTCTCGCGCGTCTCGCGTCTCGGTTTCAGGAGAATTTTACGCAAGCTTGAGGGCTTTCGACGACGAGGTGCGCGAGCTAGCCGCGGAAAAGATCCGCGTGGAGCGGTCGATCGTTTCGCAGAGGCTGCTCGGGGTGCAAGCGGTGCTTCGGCATCGGAACATCGTTCGAGAGAGGCGCAACGTGGATCTTGCGGTTCGGCTGCAGCTGGTCCCGGCCGCGCAGCAGGCGCGCAGCTTGGCCGAGACCTGCGACCTGTTCGAGGCGGCCGTTCTCGAACTGAGGATCGACTACGAGAACGCGCGCAAGCGAGACAAGCTGCTGGAGGGAAAGTTTCGCCAAGAATACGTGGAATCGAAGGCGTCGACGTCGACGTCGGAGCATCTGCTTCGGCAGTACCGGAAGAGGCCGAAGCTGTTGACCGCGGCGTGCTCCACGTCCGTCACGTTTCTCCTGGAGCTCGCCGCCTGCGCGATCGATCGGCGAACCTCCGACGCGTTGCCCACGGAATGCTGCTGCTACTTGCGAGCCCTGAACCAGCTCGACAAAAGCTCCGAGAGACTGCTCTCGCGGCTGGAGGTCGACCACTGGAGTAGCCTGTGCCGGCTAAGGAGACTCAAGGTGGAAACGGAGATAAAGGTATGTAAGTGCGCCTGCGAGAATCGTAAAAGGCACTCACGAACAACGCTTCCCCCGGCAAGGCGAAGTGTTGCGCGATCCAGTTGGCGGAAGCGGAACAAAGCCTGGCGTTCTTGCGTAACGCGCGCGCGACCGCTCGGGCCGCGGCGAGCCGGCGCAGGCAGGAGATCGAGCACCTGGAGAAGCGTCTGCCGGATCTGGCCGCCGATCGAGAGATCTCGCTCCTTCTGAAGGCGGGGCAGCTTCGAATTCGGGCAGAAGGCTGCCCGCGCTCCGACTGGCAACGCGCCGTTCTCGTTCCGCGAGGCGAGCTGGAGCGCGCGAACCGCGCGATCGCCGAGGCCCTCGAACAAAGGTCCCTCGCTCAGCGACGGCTCGCCGATATCCGGGAAATCGTTTCTCTGCAAGAGTGGCGCCACGCTCGCGACAAAGCCAGGATGCGAGATCTGCGGGATCGAGCGAGAGAGCTCGACCGATCGAAGGTGCGATCCTCTTCCCCTTCTACGACCCGACCCAATCCGACCCGTCCCGTCCCGTCCCGATGAAGCCGCGCTTCTATCAGCGGGGCTCCGGTTTGTTTTCAGGTGAGCAGAGTCGCGCGGGAATGCTGCCAGCGTTCGAGACGCGAAACGACACCGGAACAACAGAGCCAACGAATTCGGAGCGCGCTGCACGCTCGTCGCGAGGTAACGCTCGACGCCGAACGCGATACGCGATACGCGATCTGCTCTCGCGGGAAACGCGCGGAACGATGCTTTACGTTTCAGATAGGAGAGGAAGCGGTGGAACGAGAGAGAGCTAGGTGGCAGCGGGTGGCGGCGGAGACGCGCAACTGGCGTCGCAGAAACGCTGATTCGACGAGAAAAATCGATCGATCGAAGCCCGAGAGAGACGATCTGGTTATCGCGGCGCGGTCTCCTCTTCGCGCCAGGGTCACCGCCTTTAAGAGGAGAAAAATCCGAGCGATAAGGACAAAAGCGCATCTGGTCAGACAAGTTCAAGATCACTCGCAGCAGCTGTCAATCCTCGAGAGTCGCTTGGAGATCTCCAAGCTGAGGACTTACCCGACCCTGAGATTCAAATTTTAACCCGCTCTCGCGGATATCGCCTTCGGAACGATATTCCTCTCCCCGATGCAGCTGCCTTTCGGGTCTGGCCCGCAAGCGAGAGCCGCCCTTTGGTCGCGGAAGCCCTTTCTCTGGTAATCGCCACGAACGTCCGCGAGGTCTGTCGCGTATCTACGCGTGTCATCCGTGTCACCGTATCGTCGTATCGGCGTATCG
Source organism: Eucera pruinosa (assembly GCA_028830335.1). Taxonomy (NCBI): domain Eukaryota; kingdom Metazoa; phylum Arthropoda; class Insecta; order Hymenoptera; family Apidae; genus Eucera; species Eucera pruinosa. The sequence continues at coordinate 20,740,159 of JAMYCR010000006.1, forward strand.
GTCGGGATTCCCCGCCCGGACACCGCCGCTGCGAGCTTCGGATTTTCCGTGGCGCGATTGTCTTTTCCTGTTGCTCGAAGGTCAAACAAACGATCGCGGAGGAGTAACGCGATAGCGCGCGCTCTGGCGCAACAACGTTAATTTGGTAGCCCGAGATACGTATGTGGCCGCGCGAAAGAGCAGGGGTCAGAGGCAATTATCGATAGGCTTGTTTTCGCTTTCGAATAGAATGGATCGCGGCATCCTTCGCGTCGCGTCGCGTCGCACCGCGTCGCGTCGCACCGCAAAACCTTCTCCTCGCGGGGAAACCCACGAGTCGCCAAATCGCCGGGACGCGGTCTGCATCGCCAAACACACAGCCACGATCCACGATCCACGACCGCGAATACCAATGCATTTGTAAGGCTCGCGCGTCCTCGCCTGTCGCCGTAAGCCATAAAACAAACGCGCGGATGATTCGCTGAGAGGAGAGAAGAGAAGAGACCGAGAATCGCTGGATTAAATTCCGAATGATCTCGCTGGTCGATGTAAAATATGAAACTTCACCTTAAGATATTCATGAATTTTTTTCAAGGTATTAATAGAAAGCTTTCCGCGCAACCCGTCGAATTCTGCCTGATCTTGTCGCAGGCGTTGCACGGACGCGACCAATCCAATCGTAAGGGTAAATTCGCCGCTTATCTCCTGTTTACGTAAACGCGTCGCGGTGGCCGGCAACGGCACCCAACGCGTCACGGATTATCTTAAAAAACCTGGCTTGTATAGCCGGTGACCTGACAGCGATCGAAAAACAATAAGCGCCAATCCAACGTCCATCTTGCATCGCAACGCGCGTCTCGTAATTACTTACGCGTTACGCCAACCTGTTCTACGCAGTTCAATCCATTTTATGCACTCCGGTGCAAGCGAATTTTCCGACGCGTTTCCCTCGCATGGGTGTGAAAAGCGTGTCGCGTCCGCGCAAATTTGACCGAGATCGTAGAAAAGCATACGATGCCGCATAGAACAGGTTTCATCGCTAAAGGGTTATCTTTTAGCCTGCTCAAATTTCACGTTTAACCCCTTGGTCTACGCGAGCGAGTCGCACTCGTGCTACTTTAAGGATCACACGTAACTCGAACCCTAATTTTGATTAAAATGGTCGAACGATCTCTGCGCGCCGCGTCGCGAAATCAGCGCGGGGCTAATGCTCGCACGTTTACCTAATAAATAAAGTACGCATACGGTACGCATTGTAATCAAACCTACCCTCCTTTCCCCTGCGCTGCGCTCGGAATGAACTTTTCCTACAGTTTCGCGTATTTTCTAATGGGGAGTTCCATAGAAACAAGTAAGTAAACTTCGTATTCGTTTCACGCGAAACACCCTGCAAGCATCGAGGCTCGACAGGTGAGAACGACGAGCGTTCAGCGAAGATGGATATATCGGTGTCGCCTGCGAATTTAACGCGACGCAGCGGAAGCTTCTCGCAAAGATTTTGAAAGGCAGCGAATACCCGACGCCGGGTATAAATTTCGCGTTTCGAAGCAGCTGGAGTTCGGCTTGCCTCTTTTCCCGTGCAAGTTGCGCGCGGACGGCGAAGCGGGATCGGGGGCCTCTCGGAGCTGCTGACGCGATTCGAGCCTAGGTGCGCGCTGCCGCCAGGAGAGTCTGCCAGCTGGGGGGTGGAGGAAGAGGAGGAAACGGGGAAAAAGAGAGAGAGAGAGAGAGAGGGAAAGTATTATCTTGGACGAGGCCGTTTATCTCCTCCTCTGAGTCTAGATTCTCCCTCCCGGCGCGAACGCGAGAGAAGAAAAAAGGCATCGGTGTATATAAGGAGGCTCGCGTAACAGCTCCTGGAATCCGTGCGACGATCCATCGCGACTCCAGTTGCTCGCGTGTCGCGTTTCTCGGTCGAAAGTTGAAAGTTGAAAGTTGCAAGTTGCAAGTTGCAAGTTGAAAGCAATGCGGTTCCGACAGTGCGCCAAGATGACCGGGCTGGCAGCGGTAGCGTTCGCCTGCGCCGTCAACTCGATCCTGCTGCTGAACGCGGCCGACGCTGCTTCCGGACGAGTTTGTAAGTACCCTCGAGCTTCTCTTCTTTCCGACCTTTCTTCCACTCCGATCTCTCGAGCTCGCTTGGAACGCGACTTCTGATTGCCGCAGTCACGATATGCGTGCCCGTGGTGTACTCGAAGGAGTGCGCCGACATGGTGGTCGACTCGGCCGTTAAAGGAATCCCCGTTGCTTGCGTCTCCGGTCGCGACCGATACGAGTGCATCGACAAGGTTGGCAGGAAGGAGGCCGACGTGGTGGCCGTAGATCCGGAGGACATGTACCTGGCTGCCAAGGACAACGAGCTGGCTGCGAAAGCCGGCTACAATATCGTCGAGCAGGTCTGTAGAACCTGGCTTTGCGCCGCGCGCGAAAGCCAGCAACGACGAGTACGAGTACGAGTACGAATGTTCGGCAGGTGAGAACGAAAGAGGAGCCGGACGCGGTGTATCGTTACGAAGCGGTGGTGGTGATCCACAAGGACTTGGCGATCGACAACGTGCAGGGATTGCGCGGCTTGAGATCCTGTCACACGGGCGTGGGTCGCAACGTCGGCTACAAGATACCCATCACCAAGCTCACCGCCATGGGGGTGCTGCAAAACTTGCACGATCCCGAGTACTCGGCGCGCGAAAACGAGCTGCGCGCGTTGAGCTCCCTGTTCTCGAAGGGATGCCTGGTCGGCACCTGGTCCCCGGATCCAGCCATCAATCGCAGACTGAGTAAGCAACCGTTCGCCCTCTCGATCGTTCGCGTTCGCGATCTTCCACCGATCCGCGTAACTCGCCTCGCTCGATTTCGCAGAGGAAACTTACTCGAACATGTGCGCGCTCTGCGAGAAGCCGGAAGTCTGCGACTACCCGGACATTTACTCGGGCTACGAGGGCGCGTTGCGATGCCTGGTGCACAACGGCGGACAGGTCGCCTGGACCAAAGTGATCTACGTGAAACGGTTCTTCGGCCTGCCGGTCGGCGTGACCCGCGCCGTTCCCACCTCCGAGAACCCCGCGGACTACCGATACTTCTGCCCGGACGGCAGCAAGGTTCCGATAGACTCCACCACGAAGCCGTGCACCTGGGCCGCCAGACCCTGGCAGGGATACATGACCAACGAAGCCGTCGGCGACGTGCAAGCGGTCCAAAAGGTCTGTCACTTGTTCGCTTTCGCGTTCGCTTTCGCGTTCGCGTTCGCGTTCGCGTTCGCGTTCGCGTTCGCGTTCGCGTAGAATCGGAGGAGGGCTGACTCGCGCTGCGAATGCCACAGGAATTGACGGATCTCGGGAAGCTGGGAGAAGAGGAAAACGCGGCCTGGTGGAAGGACATCATGCTGCTGAACGAGAAGACCCTGGCCGTTGCCGCGCCGCCGGTGGTGCCCGAGAATCATCTGAAGGACGCGAAATACTGGGACGTGATCGAAAGAGATTCCGGAGCCGTGCACAAGTCCGCCCGCTGGTGCCTGTCGAGCGAAGGCGCTCTCGACAAGTGCCGCGCCCTCGCCAGAGCCTCCTACTCCAGGTAATAATCCGCCGGCCCGCTTCTCTCCTCCAATTATGCCGGGCTGCTGGCCAACGCGGCTATTTCTTTTGCAGAGAGGTCAGGCCGAAGCCCGAGTGCATGCTGCAAAAGAGCGAGGACGCGTGCTTGAACGCGGTGAAGGATGGAAACGCGGACTTGACCGTGGTGGAAGGTGGCTCGGTGGCGCGAGCGGTCAAGGAATTTAACTCGGTTCCCCTGATCGTGGAATCTTACGGCCTAGGTTCCAGCGAGCTCGGCGAGAGGCCCGCGGTGGCGGTCGTCTCCAAGTCCGCCGGAATGAACAAGCTGGGTAAACGAGCGCGATCTTTTCGCCGTTGGCCGCGGAGAACGGCACCGCGTTCCGTTTCGCGCGTTTCACCCTTTCCTATAATCGATCGCTTCTTTCAGAGGATCTGAGGGGCAAGAAGTCTTGTCACAGCGGATACAAGGGAGACTTCGCCGGCTGGACGGCACCGCTGCACGCGTTGAAGCAGAAGGGGTTGGTTAGCTCGGAGGAAGACATGGCCGGCTTCTTTTCGTCGTCGTGCGCCCCCGGAGCTCCCCTCGACTCGAACCTGTGCAAGCTGTGCGTTGGAAATCGCGAGGCGAACGACGATCGAATCGTAGCCGCGAGCAAGTGCAAGCCGGAGAAAGCGGAATCTTTCAGCGGCGGCGCAGGAGCTCTCGCGTAAGTGTTTTCGCCGGTTTCGCGCGCCCTTGCGTTCCTTAGCGAGATAACGCTGATACGTGTCTAGATGCGTGGAATCGGGCGCCGGAGACGTGGCGTTCCTGCCGTTGCCCGCTTTGGCCAGCGTGCTCAACTCCACCGCTGGAGCAGAGTCGAGCCTCGTGCTGCTGTGCCCAGACGGCGGTACCGCCCCCGTGGACCAGTGGCAGCGATGCAACTTGGGCCTGGAGCCGCCCAGAGTGGTGCTCAGCTCCGCCGCTAAAACCCCCAACGCCTTGGAGGAGCTCACCCACGGCACGTTGGCCGCCAGCACTCTCTACTCAAAGCGACCCGACCTTTTGCAGCTGTTCGGCACCTGGGCCGGCCAGCCGAACCTCCTCTTCAGGGTAGCCTTCTTCGCCTCTTCGTCGCCTACTCCCCTCCATCGGATCGGCGAAAACGCTAACCCGCTCCGAACCGTTTCCATTTCAGAACGACGCAAAGGGCCTGGTGTCGGTGAACAAGGCGTGGAACAAGTGGGACGAATGGCAGGCGACGCAGCAAGCCTACGGCATCGCTTGATGCGCCAACCGCATCCCTTTCGCTCGCGAATATTTTCAACGGGACAGGAATCCTGGTCCTCTCAATAATACAAGCAATAAAACGCACGTGCAGCAGCAGCTTTTGATATCTTTATTGCAACGCACTCTCTCTCTCTCTCTCTCTCTCTCTCACACACACTCACACACTCACACACACGGTCTCTCTCACTTTCGCTCTCACTCTCCCTCGGTACTATAAAAGCGATTTCTTTACGAATCGAAGATCTCCGCGGGAGACAGCCTGGCGACCCGCTCCAGGAATGATTCCGATACGCAGCCGTATCTGCTGCGGCAGTACTTTCTGTAAACCACCTCGAATCCGTCGCGCTTTCTCGCGGAAATTGACAAGTGCCGCAATATCGCGACTCGCGTTCGATCTATCTGGCCGTCTTCGAACCTGCGAACCGTGACGCGACGTCGCGATGAGTCGGGCAAAACGCAAAGTCGCATAGCGGAAAGAAAGCCGCGCTTACCTGTCGATGAAGCAAGGAATAGCCGCGAACAGTAAGCCTCTCCAAAAGAGCCAGCGGGGCTTCGCGTTGGCGACCACGGCGTCCATGGTCAAGCCTAGCACCAGCTCGGTCACCGTTACGCTCACCAGACTTATCGGTGTCCGACAAAACTGCTCGTCCAGCAGCGTCGTATCGATCTGAAAAATGTTTCCCAAAAGATTGCGATTCGACTGGATTCGATTGGATAATGGGGGAACAGGGAGGGCTCGGTACCGCGTAACCGCCGCAGTTGTAGAGAAACGTAGCGGTTTCGTCGGACAGCTCGACGCAGCGTCTGCAGCTGACCAGGTGATGCGCGAACATGGTAAACGCGTCGGCGAACGTGACGTTAAAATTCAGCACCCGCAGGATCATTCTCTCGTAAGCTACCAGCAAATCTTCTCTCTCCTCGTACAGCTCCCTCGCGAGGGCTAGCATCGTTGTAGCCTGCGAAGCGCAAATCGGATCGAATCGAAGCGGAGAGCGGAGCAGCGGAGAAGCGGAGCTTACCGTGGGAATTTTGTGAAAGTTCTCCTGCTTCTTGAGCTGGATCCACAGGCTGGCCAGGGCCGCCAGCTGAATGAACGCGGTGTCCACTGAAATTCTGTCCACGACCGCGTCGAACAGCTTCACCGATTGATACACGATGTACGAAGGATACCGACAGTGCGTCTGCGAGCGTTAGCCAAGCTAGATTAGGCCTCGCCCCAGCCGCCGTCTCCGCGCGATCTCGAGGGATACTCACTCCGATCCGTATCATGAACACGACCACCAGCCTTCTCTGCTCGGCGTTCACGCGATTCGTCAAGAAGTTGTCGGACAACCGCGGCGACTTCTCTTCCCTCTCGAGCTCCGCCATAGGCAGATCGTCGTGGTACTCGAAGTGATAGAGGAGCTCGATCGGAAACGGATCCCGCTGCTTGCCGCTGCTTTCGGCTTCCGCTCGCTTCACCTCCTTCGGTTTCGCGATCTTAAGCTTGCTTCGTTGAATCGCCGCCTTGAAAACGATCAGCGGACGTCGATCGAGGAAAGCTTAGGGGAGCGTTCGTTTCGCATACCTTGAGAAGTGTCGGCGAAACGGCTGGCGGCGCTTGCCCGTCCACGGGGGTCCTCGTGCTTCCGCCTCGCCCTCCTAATCTTCCCCTCTTACCCGCGTCCTTCGCTACTCTATCGGCTACGCGTCTATCGAGAAAAGAGAAAAGCGAAAGAAGCAAGTGGAAAGGGTGCAAGAAGGGTGGCTGGAGAGAAAGGGAAAATCGTCGGTATACCCGTTCGCATGGCCAGCTCTCGCTGCCAATGCTACTACCCTCTTCTCCGCTATCCCGCTTCTCTTCGTCGAAGAAATGCGCGAACCAATGGCAGCCTCCACGGAGGTCGAACGTCGCTGCGAAGCGCTGTGAAATTTGTTCTGGCTGGGCGGCACGGAACTCAACCTGTCGCCGGCAGACCGCGTATTTGGAAGCGTTCGAAGGCGGCGGTCGCGAATCCAAAGGCTTACCTGGATCGACGCGGGATCTTGGAGGGCAGAGGTCTGCTGGCGTTCTCCCCTTTCTCCTTCTTTTCGATGCGGCTGCATTCGTCTATAGATCGCTTCCGCGCGCCCCTCCTACACCCATCGATCTTCAGCTGAAAGAAGAGAGAAGCGCGATCGCAAGTAAACGTAGAAAGGGAAAGCTTTGCTCGCCCTTCAACGCCCTACCTGTTCGCGGTCTTCTCTTTCGGAGAGCGGCTTTCTGGCCGATCGGACGGAGGCCGCGGGCCAGCCGCGATCCAGATTCGAGTCGCGCGCCTCCGATGTCGCGGTCGAATCGAGCGCCGGATCGTCGCAGTGAACGCGAAAGGGGGGCTTTTTGCCGGAGAAGCTGCGAGCGATCCTCGCTTCTTTCGTTCGGGCGTCGTTCGAACTCGACGAAAGGATCGGTCGACTCGCGGACTCGTCACTCGCGAACAGCAACGCTTTCCTGGCGGCGGCGGTGGCGTTGATGGCCGCGCAAGGGCGCGCGTTTTCCTTCCCTCTCGCCAGCGAAACTTCCTTCGGCGGAATGTTGGCGGTCGCGGGTCGCTTCGCGTAGGCCATCCCGGTTGCGCGCAAATATCTCGTTCTCGTAAGGCTTTCGGCGTGTCCGCGCTCGGCAAGGGAAATCGCGCGCGACTGTTGCTCGCTCGCTCGTCCGGACGCAGGCGACTTCGATTGTTTGTTTACGTTGGCATTGGGCGCGGGCGAGCCGATCGAGGCGAACGCCGGAGAGCGAGTCGATTCGATCGCGAACGGTTCGCAGCGGATCCTGCAGAGGCGCGGCTAGTCGGCAGCCGGTTTCCGCTTCGCGGCGCAACCCTGCTGCCGATCGTCGTCGGCCAGCCGCTCCGTCAGCAACACCAGGCAGGTGACGAGGAACGCGGAAAGCAAGAAGATCAGCAGCGGCATCATATCTTCTATCTCCACCGAGGTCCATCCGGTCTTGGCCTGAAACGCGACGCTGTATAGCGCGCTCTCCGCCTGCTCTCCCTCATCTCCTCTCCTCGCGCGCTACGCGGCTTCGTCGCTTACCCTAGCCACTCGATTCGACCACTCGATCTTCAGCAACCGCTGAAGAATTCCGCTGTCTCGCAGCAGAAGAATGCTGAAACGAAACGGCGACGAGTTTGAGTTAAGAGAAGAGGGACGAGGGGGTCGGAGGGAGAAAGAGGAAGGTGTTATACTTGCTGTCGATGATTCCGCGATAGGGGCTCGCGGCTGGCACCGCCATGGCGATCGTCGTCTGCATCACCACGTCCAGAGGCTCGAGCACGCACTCCACCTGCCCTTGCAGCACCGAGGCCATGTTGTCCAGCGTCATAAACGCGTACTTGCTCCGCCGACAGACGCGCCGTAACCCGTCCAGGTAGTTGACGGGCAGATCGGTCTCGGTGGCCAGCAGCTCCTCGTACATCACCGTCAGCACAGCGTCGCTGGTGTTCTGTCGACACGCGTTCCGCGCTCCCAATCGTTCCCCAACCAATACCAAAGAGCTCTCCTCTAGGAGAGGAGAGGCGAGCGAGCGAGCTAGCGAGCAGCTACCTGAAAGAAGCTGTAGTCGGCCGAATCGGCCACCACCGCGAATCGATACGTGCCGTCCGCCAGCAGGCCTTCCATCGTGGTAAAAGGCATCGCGAACGTCTTGATGGCCAAGTAGCTGATCAGCGCTGCCGAGTACGCGGCCAGCACCACCACCGCGGTCAAGTGAACGCTCAGCTGCACCAGTCGAATCGGATCAAGCGGAGACGGCTCCATCCCTGCTCCGTTACCCCGCGGCGCTTTAGTATTGCCCAACCCGCTACTACTCCTACCCCCGTAACCCTATCATCCCTGACCTTGCCCGCAGAACGCGCCAAACACGTGGAACGCTATCTCGGACAGGCTGGACGCAGCGGGCCCGGAGTCGCGCGGAAGCCAGTCGGCTCTCGAGGAGAACGCGTGGATGCCGGCGATCGCAAGGCCCGTGATCACGATCGTCAGCGCTATCGCGTTCCAAACGTTCCACGCGAACGGTGCCAAGTACGCGTTCCATTTCACCGCCGTCGTGTCCGGCCTCTTGATGTACACGCGGCATCTGAACGCAAACGAGCAGAGAAGTAGCGAAAGAAAGAAGGCTCGCGGCTGTCTCGCCGCTTACTTTGTCGAGTAAACGGGAGTGGTGAATTTCACCGCGTCCAGCCTGTCGGACGTCATTATCATCTCGGTTGCCGCCAGATCCGCCTGCTCCTCCGCCAACATCTTCATCGAACCCGTCCACGTGCCGTTCGCCAGCTGTACGCCCCACGAGTCCGCCTCCGCGTACGTGAACCTGAAAATCCAGAAAAACACCCCATCGCGCCAATCAGCTGCTCTCCTCCCCCGAAGTTGCCCGCCAATCGAAAATCGAGAGCGCGACGAGCGACAGGCGACAGTCCGATTTCCTCGTCGGAGGTCGGAGGGAGGTCGGAGCTCGGAAGAGAAATCTCCGGGCTGCTGCGACGAGGAGCATCGGCGAGGAAAATGCTACGCGGGTTCGCTTCGCGATGCCTCGAGCCCGTTAGCCCCAGAGCGAGGACCTCGCCGTGCGTACAGCTGCGAAAATACCCGAAAGCTCTACCAGCAACGAAAACCGAGCCACGTAAACGCGATCCCGTGTCTAGGTACAGCTGCGCGGCGATATGGCGCGGAACCGTGGCGAATTCGCGGCGCCCGTTCAGCGAGAGACATCGACGAGGCGGAGACGGTCGCAAAAAGGAATGGTTCGAGGAGAGATCGGCGGCCAACCAGGAGGAATACTTTCGCAAGGAGACGGCCAGGCAGCTGAAGGAGATTCGCGACCGCGGCACCAAGAGGAAGGCCGAGCCGGACCGAGACATCGAGAGCGACCTCCGAGAGAAGACCAGAAGAAGAACGACCGAGTCGACGGACGTGCCGAGCACCGAACGCGATGAGAAGGGAATCGATTAGCGCGAGCCACTAGAAATTCAACGTTAGCTCGTTCGTAGCTTTTCGCCGTCGACCCTCTCTGCCGGACGCGTTTACACTGACGTGCAGTTCATTCCCTGCTGCAGCAGCTCTATCACCTCGCCGAAGAAGCCCCCGATACCGACAGGCCGGCTGCTCTCGTCGCGGAGAATCCGCGAGACCGGAGGATCCTGCAACAGACGAGAGGCAAGCAGCTCGCGGAGGCCGATCTCCGCCGGCGATCTCGACCGCTTACGTCAAGAGACACCACTCTCAGGTTGCGCCCCTGCAAGTCGTGCCTGCGCTGGTAGAGAGCCAGCCGAGGCCCCCGGAATCCCCGCGCCGAGTCCCACGCGCCGAACTTCATCCATCTCAGATCGTCCCCCTTGCTTATTCGGTACACGTCCCGCACCGTTTCCCCGTCGCCCTCCGGATCCCTCTGAGCTACCATTAGAACGCAGTCGAAGGGCACGTAAACGTTCGCGAGGAACTCCTCGAACCTGGTCACGTCCCTCAGGAACACCAGCCACGCAGGGTAGGCCATCGCGATCCACTTCGAAACCTGCGCCGTTTCCAATCGTTTCCCTTCCGTCACTTCCGATTCTTCCAGTCCGATCCGAACACTCACCATAGCGAATTGCTCCTTGATCGGGTCGAAATCGTTCAGAAGCACGAACAGCGGTCTCTTGATGCGATGATAAGACTTTCCTACCTGAAAACGATCAATAAAGAACATCGTTCCGTCGCCATCAATCTACCCGATCTACTTCCTTCCTCCACGTACTCGCGTCTTGAACATATGAAAATCCATGACCGCGGTTCGCACGCTCAGAGTGCCGCTCAAGTATCTCTGAAGCGCCAGCAGTCGGTCCATCTCCTCCAATCCTGAAACAATCCTCCCGATCAACCCCTCGGCGCAGCTTTCCGCGATCCACCGCTCACCTTCCTCTTCCAGCGAGTTTGCCGAACCGTGGAAAAGTATGATGCAAGTGTTGTTGAAGTAGTCGTGGACTCCCTTGATCAGGCCCTCGTAAACGTGCAGGGGCCTTACGAGCACGGGGTCGTCTTCGGCCGCGGCGACCTCGGACCGCGCGTTTCTCGAGACGCACATCGTCATTAGCAGCAGCAGCAGCAGCAGCAGCAGCATCGACGCACCGGTAACGCGAAATACCTGCTCCAACATGGCTTCGACGCTTTCGATCCGTCGCGTCGCGTCGCGTCGCGTCGCGAAATCTGTCCGCGATTAATTCGTGCCGCGACGTCTCGCTCCGTCGCGTCACGCGACTGATTCACCGTGACCGGAATCGATAATCTCTTCTAGTTTCCCAGAACCAGCTATTGTACGCGCTGCTTGAAATCGCGCGACCTACCCCCTCGCTGCACGCGTACTCGCGCGACCGTGCCAGCTGACAACTCCAAGCCGCGAGCTGCGGAGCTCCGAAATCGGAAGGCCGAAGCCGATACGCGATGCGGCCATTCGATCGGCTGATACGCGAGGATGATCCGCGTTCCTCCGACAAGATAGTTGCCTAGCCCGAGTCGTTCACGAATGCACAACAAAGTTACGCGGCACGTGATCGCGATGCGTTCGTAGGTTCGCGTCGTCGATCGAAATTCATATCTGCGACGACTTCCTTTCGTCCGTCGCGTGCGATTCGACGACGCGCGCCCCTTTAGACTCCTCCTGCTAACCATATTTACCGAGATCCGCAAATATGCAAATGTGCAAATGCGCAAATATGCTTGCCGCTGCAGCGATCGCAAAATCGACGTCGTCGCGGCTATTTGCCCGCGAATAATTGAGCTTGTTGGACGCGAAAGGAGGCATTCCATCGATCGTTTGCCTTGGTTTAGTTCAATTTGTCGCGGCTGGCCGATGGAAGGAAGAGCTGGCGATGGAACGCGGCCGAAGAAAATGGAGAGGAATGGCGACTTATCGTTGAACGGGAAAATATTAAAAATGTCGCTAGATATCGAAATAAGTGGCGGCTTTTCAGCCCGCTTGGAGGTCAACGAGGAGGGTACCAGAGCGCTCGGCGATAAAGCGCAATTATGCGCGATAATGGGAAAAATTGGTAGGCGCGTGTGCGCGAAAAATATTCGACCAGGGCTATTTTGCTTGGATGGGTCATCGCGTGACGCGCGAACATGCAAGGTTGTAAATTAGCATCGATAAGGGGAAAATGACAGGTTTGCCGAGTTGGGGAACCGATAAAGAGTGCAAGCCGATCGCGATTCCTATCGTCCAACTAAAGTCGAATCGTAGCTGCCGCGATGAACGCGTGGACGATCTTGCTGCTGTCGGCGGTGCTCTGCGCCCTGTCCCAGCTACCCAGTCCGTGCGTCGCAGTTCCAGCTGCCTCCTCCGCTCCACGTAAGCATCTTCCATCGTCCGGCAAACGCGTTTCGCGCCCAGCTAACCAACAAGCAACTAATCCTTGTTGCAGAGGGGACCTTTTCGAGCGGGAGACCGAGCCAGGCTACCGAGCCCTCGACCGACCCCCAGAACGACGTCGACACCGGGACCGCTAGCACGCTGCGCCGCATTACGCGCGCTCCTTCAAACTCCCCCGCGGAAAATAATGGCGCCGACGATCTCCGCGGCGTGGTGGAAAAGATCCTGAACAAGTTTGGCGAGCTGGAGGGTGCCACGATGGACGAGCTAACCAACCTCGCATGCCTGGTGCTCTCTAGAATCGGCGCGGTGTACCGATCCTGGCTGCAGAGCGTCGAATCGGCCATCGACACTCTATACCCGATATACACCGGGCAGAGAGCTCGAAGATCGCCGCTCGCCTTGTCGGATTTCCTTCCCAACCTGCCAACCTTGCCCACGAATCTCAGCGACACGCTTCAAAATCCGCTCGGCTTGCTGCAGCAGTCGGTGGAAACTGCGCAAAACTTAATCACCGATCGATTCAGATTCACCTTCGTCTCGATCGTCAACACCATATGGAACGTGCTGGTCACGCAAATCTTCCCCAGGGTTCGAAGCGTGCTCGACCAGATACAGAGAACGAACGTGCTACCGATCCCCGTATCAAACGCCATCCAAAGCCTGGACGCTATCTTAGATGTGGCACGCATGCTAAATTCCTTCCGCGCTGCCTGATCTTTCCGACGTTCGGAGAAGCCCGTTTGCCGTAGTATACTCTCTAGTAGAACCAAATAAACGTCCCTCTAGACCACCGAGCAGTACTCGCTAGCCATCTGTTCCCCGACTCCCCGTGATCCCGTGACCCCGCGATCCCGCGACCCCGCGATCCCGCGATCCCGCGATCTCGCGCCTCTTGCAAAAACGCCGAGAGAAATCGTCCGCGTTTGCAGAAATGCGGGTGCAAAGCGTACGTATTTTGCAATTAGCGCCGAAACGCGATACAAGGCGCGACACGCAAGTGCGGCCATTCGCGAAAATGCTGCGCGGTATGCGGGCATTTTCCAAATACGTATACGTAGTCGTATTTTTCGCCACTTTATCGGTCCGTCCGGGTCCGACTCGATCCGCTGCGCGTCGGATCGGTTCGGCGAACGGCTCTACGTGCAGTTGCGTAACTTCGCCACTTCGTTGCCCTCGTTTGAAATTTCTCTGCCCGCTCGTTCTACGATCGAGCATAGAAACACGAACGAACGAACGAACGAGCGAGCGAGCGGACAACAAAACGAAGCGCGTGTAAACGCGCGGTTACGTAAGTCGAAGGACGCCTCTAATCGAGCATCGCGTCATCGTTTTGCTCGGCTCGACGCGCGACGTCGCGCCGCGTTGTCGCGCGTGCACGCCTCGTGCACGTAAGTACTCGTTCTTTTTCTCGTCGATAGCAAAATGCGCTGCGGCTCGCCGGTCGAGAGGCCGAGAGAGCTGAAAATGTTCGATCGCGCCCGCTTAGATGCTAGAGGCCATAGCATCGCGGTGTCCAACGTCGAGTCGAGATAAGCATCGATGCATCGGGACGCATCGTGTCACGCGTCGCGTCACAGCTTTAGAATTTCGCGAGCATCGGCCAAGCCTTTGTCGGTGGCGAGCGTAGGTGTCCGTGAACGGCCGAGCTGGACAAAGCCTCGGCCGAAGCCGCAAAACCTCCGCTTGGCCGAATCCCGTGGCCAAGCTCGATACTCGGCTCGCGATACTCTTTGCAATTCGCACATCGCGGCGTTTGCAAGATTATTTTTCGCGGGTCGCAGGTTGCCCCATAGCGCGGTCGCTGGAGGAGGATGGTGGAACGAGCGCGCACACGTCCGCTCGTTCCTATTCGTTTTTCGCGACCGTCAGGTGAACGCGTACACACCTGTATCTGCGCGCGTCAGTCGCTCGTAAAATTACAATTCGCTCGCACGTTTCTCTGCCATTCCGCGCGCGGACCTAGTCGCTGGCGGAAACGCGGCCAAAGACACGCGAGTCGCGATTAGAATTTCCCAGGCGAACGATTACCTATCGCATCGCGAGCCGTTTCGCGCGCTAATCGTCGTCGATATCGCTCGGCCCTGCCGCCTCCTTCGGCCACGCGTGTCAGCCGATTCCTCCGCCGAAACCGATCCACAGCCTTCGGAGTCTTCTCCTGGTCTCGCAGCTTCCGCGTCTCGTCGGCCAACTTACTTACCTACTTACTTGCTTACTTGCTTACTTACTCGCTTACGCGTACGCGAGTTAACGTTTCCGCGCCGATCGGTCCCGTTTTGCTTTTGCTTCTCCAAGCGGCAGGCGGGGATCCAGACTCGAAGCCGCGGAAGGTGGTTACGTAAACGGTTTGGCTGGTTGGATCATCGATCGCGGATCGTAGCGGCCGCCAGGCAACGTTCGCGAAAATCCTTGACGCGATACAGGATACAGGGCGGCCGCGCGTTTGCGCCTTGCCAAGCACCATCGCTGATCGCCGATCGACATGACGGCGTTCCCTTATCTTCTCGCGGGAATAGCCGTGTGCGGAGTCCTAGGGAAAGCTGGTAAGGATGGCGACGATTGCGGCGAAGATGCGAATGGAACGCGCTAGGCTAGACGCTCCAACGAGTGGTTTGCCTCTGGTTGCAGAGCAGCGGTGCTCGGAGCCGAGCTGGGAAAAGATCGCCGCCGTCAAGCCGGAATCCATCGATTCGCAAACCATTCTGTTTAACGCGATCAACTCGAACGGGATAACGAAGCGATGCTTCGAAAGGTAGGGACCGGGCGAACCGGAAACGACGGAAACGGACGCACTAGAATCGGTGGTGGTTCGAATTTCAGGTGCGAGCGCGCAAACTGCACCGCCTTCGTAGTAGATTTCGGCAGAAGCGTCTGCTACAGCGTCGAAACGAAAGACGACGAGCTCGTGCCCGATGCGAGCTCCGCGTTCTTTCGTCGGGTTTGCGTGAAAGGTAAGTGGAACCGACGAAAGATCGAGCGATCGAATCGGCCGCTCACCGATACCAATACCGATACCGATACCGATACCGCGTTTGCTTTCGGCTAGTCTCGGCGAGCTGCGCGCGACGAACGCTCTGGCAGGTGGAGAGAACCCCCGGCGCGGTCTTCCTCGACTCCGGAGCGTTTCATCTGCCCGATCCGATCAGCAGGAACCAATGCTACGAGAAATGCATAGAGAGAGGTACGCGACGCGACCCGTCCCCGCGCCCGCCGAGTTCCCGCAACATCATCACCGCGATTTTCTCGTAGGAAAAGGCTGCCAGTCGGCGCAATTCCGAACCACCAAACCCCTCTCGACCGACGACGCTCTCGGCCGATGCTCTCTATCGCTGCACGAGCGGGGAACCAGGCCCCGTGCTTACAGAGTCTCCATGTACAGAGACGAGTACCTGCGAGATCAGTGCCGCAACCTGTGTAAGTAAAAGCGGCAGCTTGCGAAAGGTTGGACGATAGTCCACGGTGTAGCCTGTGCTGTTTCAGCCAGCGGAGAGTACTGCTCGTACGCGGAATTTCGAAACGTCTCGTTACCCTACTCGGACGTCGCTCTCCCCGATCTCGACCAAGCGCAGGTACGTAAAAACACCAGCTACTCCACAGCAAACCCTCCGTCTGTCTCTTCTGTTTTGCGTTCGATCGCTCGCTTTGAACGCAGTGCGAGAGGAGGTGCGATCTGAGCGTGGACGGGTTCGTCTGTCGAGGATACACGTTCGACGATTCCTCGAACGCGCCGCTCTGCCTGCTGCACTCGGAAGACACCAATAGTCTCGGAGTCAGCGCTCTGATCGACGCGACGAACGCGATCTACAGGGAGCGCGAGCCGTGCTTGGATCGTGAGTATCGTCCAGCCGATATCGGAGAGACTTGCAGCGGCCAGAATGAAGCCAACGCGTTTCTGCTTTCCGCTTGCCAGTGAAGGTGCGATGCAACGATTCGGCGATGACCGTCGAACTGAAGACTAGCGAAGGGTTCTTCGGCCGAATCTACTCGAGCGGGCACGCGGAGAGCTGCGGAGTTCAGGGAACGGGCGGCAACCGAACGGTGCTGAACTTGCCGGTACCGTCCGCGGACAACGTTCGCGAGGGCAGGCTTCCCTGCGGCCTGATCCCCGCCTTTTCCCTCGACGATCGAAATCGGTAAGCCCTCTCTCCCCCGTCCCTCTCTCTCTCTCTCTCTCTCTCTCTCTCCCGGCTGCTAGCCGTGTAATCGAACGAACGACCGCAGGACCCGACCGCTGGTCTGGGCAACCATCGTGGTGCAGTTCAATCCGATCGTTCAGCGACTCGGCGATCAAGCGATCAGGGTTGGATGCTCGCTGACGACTCGCGAACCCCCGCAGCCGAGAAACATCACCGTTCACTCGAGCTTCAGCTTTCTCGATCCAAAGTGAGACTCAGACTGTCCTCGCGGCTTTTTCTTTTCGTCGGCCGCGCGCGATGCGCAACTTCCAACTCGCTCTCCTCTTCCGTTTTGCGCACTTTTTAGCGCAGGAGTGCCGCCGATCTCCTCGACGATCGTCAACGTGTCCACGCAAACGCCGCTCGTGGTGATGAGAATTCTGGACGAGTATTCGAGGGACGCGGTGGTCACGCACTTGGGTCAAAAGCTCACTCTGAAGATTCAATTGAGTCCGCCGGACGGTAAGTTCGCCGTCCTCTCTGTCTTTGTCTCTACTCTATCCGCGTGCGCAGCTTTCGAGGCTTTCACGGCTCGCAGGTCCTTACGACATCGTGGCCGGACACCTGGTGGCGAGCAGCGCTTCCGGCGATGCCTCATATCTGCTGCTGGACGAGCTCGGCTGTCCCATCGACCCGACAACTTTCCCCGCCCTTTCCAAAGATCCACTCGACGGTCGCTCCCTGGTCGCGGCCTTCACCGCCTTCAAGTTCCCCGACAGTCAGCTGGTTCGATTCAACGTGGTCGTTCGATTCTGCTTGGAGAAATGCACGCCGGTGAGTTGCCCCTCGCGATCGCCCCGCGCCTTCCGCCGCCGCTGACTCGCGTCTCGCCTGTTGCAGACCAACTGCAGCGGCGATAAGCCTTCCTACGGCAAAAGGAAGCGAGCCATCGCCGGCGAATCGGAGCAGGAGACTCCGGAGGAGCTGCCGCTGCAGCTTTCGATAATCGTTCAAAGCTCGGTCGCCACCTCGGCCGATCGCCTGTCCTCGAGGAGAGACGCGTCTCCCGATACCGTGCTGGTCGCCGGAGCGAGTAAGTTCTGCAACCTCTCTGGCCCTATCTAATCGAATTTCGAAACGGAAAAGGAACCTTCGTTTCTTTCTACAGACTCGGTGGACGGGCTGTTTTGCATCGACGCCAGCCTCGCCTTGAGCCTGCTCATTTTCTGGCTAATCGTGCAAATCGCGCTAATCGTCGGTTGCCTGTTCACCGTCGCCCAGTATAGACGGACGGCCATCAGAGCGGAGGAGGACAGAGCGAACGTGCTCGCCAGACATTTGTACGGCATTCACGGCGGCAACTTGGAAATCGCGCGAAGAGTCAGATGGGCGGATCGCGACCCCAACGCTTCCTCCTCCTCTTTCGGCTGACTCCGGGTAATTCCGTTAGCCCTATCTTAGCCCGTCTTCTTTGCCTCGCTCGTTTCGTTCGACCCAAAGGATTCGAACAACGGCAGCAGACCAGGAGGAGATCGGGTGGAGAAGGGGAATGAAAACGCGGCACGTTGCGGTCCAATCATTTATTGTTAACGATAAAAGAGTGTCTAGTCGACGATTAGGAAAGCGCGCGGCGGTGCAGTCTCGGATGCGTTATCCTCTCATATTGGAAGTGATGCAGCGACCGTAATATTGAAGAGCGACGTCTGCAACGCACAAGCCGATCGATCAGTAGTCAGTAGGCTCTGCACGCTGAGCACGATAATCGTGCACGCGTATCGCCGTGCTTTCTTACCTTTGCCGCACAACTGCGCGCAGCTTAGTTCCCCTGGATTCGTGTAGTCCACCCCGTCCGTCCCGCAAACAGGATTGTATTCGGTCGTCATCTGAAAATTACCCACTTTTGCGTTTCAACTTTCAACTCGAGCAACGAGATTAGAGCGACGCGGCGCAGCGAGATCTGTGCGTCGCGAGCGAACGTACGTATGTATGTACGCGTTCCCCGGATGCGATCGTGACGAGTTCAACCGGCTCCGCTCCTTCCACGAACGAACGTGCAAACCTTGAAGAAGCGATCCAATGGAGGAAAGGAGGAAACGTGACTCACCGGGCAAGACGTAATGCACTGCTGGAGTCGAGGATTATTCGTGGTGACGCTGGAAGCGGTTGTAGACGTAGACGTGGATGTAGACGTAGACGTAGCCGTAGACGTTGACGTAGACGTTGACGCGGTGGTTTGGGCCCTGGAGATCGTGTCCGCCGGCCCGTCGAAAATGAAACCGTCCGCTCCGAACGTGACGGGGTTCGATTGAGGCGTCGCGTTGCTATCGAACAGCTGGTCGTTCTTCGCGCCACGGCGATTCAACCACGACCCGGTTAATCGAACCCAACGAAACACGTTCCAAGTTAAACTAACGAAACTTTGCTTACCTGCGGAAACGCGATCGCGCTGCTGCTCCACGCAACGGCTACCACTACCACTGCAACGCGTCTTCATGTTTACGAAATGCAAATGAATTTTTTGCGCCAAGCTAGGCCGTTACTCACTCAATGGTACGTAATGCAGCCACATTTTCCTCGATTGTTGTTCGACTTGCTGCTCTCTTGCGCGCTCGCTCGTTCGCTCGCTCCTCTCCTTCTATGCGTTTCGCTGAAGCTGCGCGATCGAGGATTTACTGAAGACAAACTGTGATCCGTGAACTTTTATAGGCGGCGCGGGCAAGCGGAGTGGAACAGGAGAGGAGCAACGGTCGCGCAACCGGTCGCGTGGTAATCCCTGGCAAATTTATCTCGCCTTCCCTCCCGCCTATATCACACCACATCTATCGCGTTTTTGCAAGAAAAAAACCCAAAAAACCTTGAAAAAATGCCTTCTTGTATCGATTCGGTTCCGCTGCGCTAACTCGTCCGGTGTCCTTGTATACTTTCCACGCGAGAAACAAACTTGCTTTACCTATTCGCCGCGCGCTTAGTGAAAAAACCTGGAAAATCTGCGCGCAAAAAATCGCTGGAGAACTCGCTTCGCCTGTTCGCTCCGCTCTTCTTTTTAAGACGGCCCCCGTTGCTAGGCCATTCGGATAATTCTACTTATAATAATTAGCGAAATCGATGCGATTAACGTAGCTGGCGCAATCAGCGCCCGCGAAGGCTGAGAATCCCAAGGACCTGTAGGAAGAGCACGGCGGATAGCGGCCCGCGAAGGACTTCCGCAAAGTCACCCGACCAGCTCCCTCTCCGAGGATTCGCCGCGCTAATAAACGGCGTAGATAATTTTTAACGCTTTCGGTGCAGAGCAGCCGAAATCGTTGGTCGATGAAAGATGGCTTTGCCGAGGAAGCGATTAAAATCGGTGCGCGATCTGGATTTTCCCATTAGGAAGTTACGCTGCGCTACAATCGACGTCTTTGGAGATAAACAAAAAAATCCCGCATATCCCGCCGTCGCGTTGAGCGAATTTTCAATATCGTACAAGGAAAGAGGACGGCGACAATCAGGATTACCGATTAATCGAATAACAGTGTATTGTTTACGTTGAGATACATTTGTTTGCCTACGTAATATATGCACGATTTACAATGCGAGCTAAAGGTAAACGTTAAATTAGGACTTTCGCTTAACGCAGACTCGCTAGACCTTCCCTAACTACAATTTATACAATTTCTTCTACTATGCGTGTAGATCGGGCAGCGTACAGGGTACGCGAACGTGTGCGTGTGCGAGTGCATGTCACGTACGTGTGCCTGTACAGAGTAATCAAATTCGCGCAGATGCTTTCCTCGTGCCAGTGAGTTTTCATCGTTGGTATAAAGCGCGACAAATGTCGCACGGAGCCGTAAAACGATTACCCGGCGTCGATACAAAATGTTCGATGCTTGGAATAACTCGCCGATACGCAAACACGCACCCACCGTCGCCAACGTTTGCCGCTATCCAACGTTTTTCCTTCTCCTCCTCTTTCTCCTTCTCCTCCTCCTCCTCCTCCTCCTCCTCCTCCTCCTCCTCCTCCTCCTCCTCCTCCTCCTCCTCCTCCTCCTCCTCCTCCTCCTCCTCCTCCTCCTCCTCCTCCTCCTTCCCCCGATCCGTCGACCTCGTTTAACGAGAACCTGATTTCTGCTCAAGCGAATCAAATTCAATCGAGTTGTCGGGTAATGTTTCCTCTAGCTATATCAAATATTTTACAAGATAGCGTACATCTTTCGTTTGTATCTTCGGCTTCTCTTCTCTCGTGTTTCCTTTGAAACGCTACAAAGAGGAAAATATACATAGGTGGAAAGAGTAAAACCAAGAGATTTACCGTAACGGTAGAGCGTGCACGCGCGTAAGCATCGTCCACGATCGGTGCTCGATACAAATACGTTTCCGCGTCTCGAAGCGGCGACCGTGAATATTTCTTTCTTTCTCTCTCTCGCTTTTATAAGAATGTTGAAGATTAAAAAATGAATTGGCAGTTAGCAGGAATGATATCGCGATTGCGGGCAGCTATCGCAGCAAAGTTGCTCGGATAAAAATTTCTTCCCTCGTCAAATACCGTGCGTCGAAACGAATAGGAAAGATTTTGTGGCATTCGTTTGCGGATTAGGTTTCGCTCGATCGATTTGCAAGTTCTATCCTCCTTCGGTTTCGTCTAAAAGCTATCCCTTTATCGATTTAACTTTCCCCCATTCGTCGAGATACTTTAAAAGAGGTCGCGGCCCCTTTTACGACTGCTCGGGCCGATAGGCAGCGTAAATCGTTCCAGCCCTCTTCTTAGCCAAGTCCGTCGCCTTCTTCGCCGCGTCCTTCATCTTCTCCGCTTTTCCTTGCAGCGAGTGCTGGAAATCTTCGGTCAAGCTGCTCTTCGTCCCGGCTGCTTCGTCCACCTGAAACAGAAGCGGCCAAACGTCCAAAACCCTCGCGTCTTCCGCGCTCCGATTGTTAGCTGGGCTGCGCGCGTCGCGCTTAGCTTACCAGCAAATGGGCGAAGCCCATTTGAGAAAGCGACGGATTCATGTACTGTGCCGTGTGCGGGAACATATGCGCTAGAACGAAATTGAACCCGTTGTACATGAGCGTGCAGTTCTTCTTGAATCTGTCCAACCCGAACGCCTGAATGGCTCTACTGAATCCGAACACTTGGCTATCGATCCAGGCCGACCTCTTCGCCACCGTCCAGTTCGGATTCTCCTCGGAAACCCTGTAAACCACCTTCTCCACGATGCTCTGCGAACCAACCGAATTACGGCCATCGTCACTTTCCATGCGTTTCTCTCGCTCTTCTCCGCTATTCTACGCTTTGCGAGTTAAAAGTCTACCATCACTTTGGCATAGCCCAAGTTCCTCGCGTACGTCGTCATAGTTTTCGTCTTCGGATCTACCGTGCTCTCCTCCACGATCTTCACTATGTTTCTGCTCACGAATCTCTCCCCCCATTTTGGCAACCTGTTAGTCTTTGTCAGCAGCCTCGTCGTGTGCAGTATACCGTTTTTAACTTTCCTCGACATGGTATCCTCCGTGAGTACGTGGGTACTGAGAAAACAATTTAAGCTTTATCGTTTCCCTCTAATGTTCGTCGACGAACGCGGCTATGTATGGATCACGGATCTTTATGCAAATTCGTATCTTTATCGATAAAACGAACGAAATAGCGCCTAAACGGAAAGTTGCTTTTCTCTCAAAGTGCAATCTTTTTTCTCGTCCTCTTGCATGCTAATCCTATGGTTACCAACACCTGAAGTATATTTATCTATACCATAGAACGAACGAACGATAGACTCTTGAAAAGCACGGATACTCAAAGAAACAGAAAATTACAGAGACTGAAAATTCTTGTAGCAAATTTGTAGCCAGCTATGTCGACTGCCTAGGGATTTCTAGCCTTTACGCGTTCCACTTTCTTAAAAATCCATGGTCTAGACGCAAGATATATTCATAGCTGGACACCTGCCTGTTAGGATTTGGATATCTGTGCCAAAATCCTTGAGCTACCTGGTTCCAATTAAATTGGAAGATTATACTATCTTCGTAGTATTTGACCATCCTTCCAATCTAGGCGATTCAGGTCCGATCGAGGGAGAAACTTGCAACGTCCGTGGATTCCGTTGTAAGGAAGGGCCTCTACACGTACATCTACATGCACCAATTTCGACTTCTACTTTTTAGTCTGCAAGCAAAGGAGAAGCAGATCGTGAACAAAGGTACGTGCATTCTCGCGATCGGCGTTTCCATTTCCAATCGCACGTTGAGACGTACAAAACGCTGCAACGATCGACTGTTTCGCGCGAAGCGCATCGACGTAGGGAAATAAATGCGACGCAGAAGGACGAGCGATTTGATGCTCGTCATAAATTCATGAAAAATTCAATACTTGTACGGCAATGTTAACTCATGGCTGTGAATACACGAGCGTCGTACATGTCGCCAATCACGTATTTCGCGGTAAACGCGAAAATCTGCCGCGCTATTGAAAATTAAAAGTGCTACGCGGTACGCAATACGCGAGCATCGATCCGACTGCATCGATTCCAGCCAACAAACAAACTGCAAGCAAACCAACGCTTTTCAAGCTATCGAAATTCGATGAAATTACATAACCCTTTGTCGTACTCGCAAGATAGCAACACTTTTATCAATGAAACTATTAAACGTCCACACCTAAATAACGTATACTTCAATTTCTTACGATACAGAGATGCTTAAAAACGATAAACGAGCAGGTAGGAGTGAAATTTTCTCAGAAAACGATCCGCCGTTTGATCACGTAAGAGTAGCGAGTTGCGACAGCATGCCGGAGTTGCTAGCAATTCGCGCTAGGAGACTGTCCTCATTTCTCATTCTCAACATCAACGCAAGCCCATTCCGTTTCGCGAAGCAAAAGCTACCGACACTCGGCTACTCGAAAATATCAAGCTAGCGATAGTCTCAAAATGATACGAAATATTTCTCGCACACTTACACCACAGACGAGGTACAAAGTAGACCTATCACCACCTATCACACGACGCATCTTTTCTCCTCAAATTCCTGTCACTCCTCCTGTCGCGCCTTACCGATTAAGCGGGGAACAAGATCGCAGCATTGTTAGCGGATGGAAATGAAACTATACTTGATTTTGAGATCGCAAACAAAGTTGATAAGGCCATTGGCTAAGAACAGGATAGACCACCCATCCAATGCTTTTGTTTGTCACACGATTTTGGGGCTCATGAGCCCCATTACCATTTTCGTGTCACGTCCAACGTTAACGGTTAAGCATGAAATAAATGTGCAGCGCTGCAAGTGAGAAGAATTAAAACTATAATATCCGTAACAATTTAAATATGGTTGGATATACAGTTTTATATATACGTTCGACCATTTACAATATCGGCGAATTAAAAAGCATTAACAAATCAATCTCATGGTGTATCTCGTATACTCTTTAAATTATTTTAATATTACGCTGTTACGTAACGAAATGTTTAACGTATTGTATTTATTGTTACAATAAATTCCTCAGAGCGCAAACGTATAATAAAGATATAAAAATTAATAAATCTTATCATATTGTACTAGAAAACTAGTGAAAAATTGAGAAAGGTCTCTTCTCACGCGTGATCCGAAGAAGGGGAGTCACGTGACATCTCCTCGCCTATATAAGCAGCGGAAGGGCGACGCGCACTCTTATTGTTGCAGGTGCTCCCGAAGGGATAGGATCGAATCTGTATATCACAGATTCACTTTTTAGCTAGATGATGACCAGAGATGACCACTGGGGCTAACCCACCGCCCACCGCCCAACGCCCACCACCCACCACCCACCACCCACCACCCACCTACTACTAATTTCTCTTAGACTCAAGATTAAATTTAACCCATTACGTTTCATACACATATATCTGTGCATGTATGATTGTATTGCAGGTGCTACCCACTAACTTTTATTACGTTATTCTATTTATTTTTCATTTTATTTATGTTATTCTTCTCATATTTTATTCTGCTATCATTTTACTTTGTTTCTGTTTCGTTGTATCAACATTCTGTTCTATTAATTACGTTTGTCTTCTAATAATTTATATATTTCATTCTGTTTAAATGTTACACTGCTTACATTTTATTCTGCTAACATTTTACTTTATTTCTCGTTTCTTGTACCTACATTCTATTCTATTAATTACTTTTGTCTTTTATTCATTTATTGGGTGGACTACTAATTTCACTTTAACAGCGTAACTTCGTCACGAATATTCAAGAATTTGAAGAAGAATTTTAACAAGAAATCAGCGAAAGAAGATTCATCGCGGGATGCGTGCGTCTAATTCTAAGTTAGAATAAGCTACGTACATTTAGTCAGAGTATTTTGTACCTCGATTACTGTGCATGCATTTTGTTCTAGGATCGCTCGACAACTTAGAGCCAAAAAGCCTTAACTTCTCTTAACTTCTCTTTCAAAGTACATAATATCTTTCATCCCATTCTTGCTCGCGTTAATCAATTTGCAATCGCTCGATCCCTTCGAGATTCTCGCCACGCACTCGCTCCCAAACAGCCGCGCTGTTCGAGGGTAGTCATGCACAATCGAACTGTATGCTTGGTAAGTCGTTCTGTCATACGATCTCAATCTCATTCCTAATCGCAATCGACGTTCGTTCGCGCCTCGAATCGTTGAAATCGCTTTCGAGTCGAGGTGCAGCGGTGTTTGCGATGCGAGGATCTGCAGCCCCTATCGAAGCAATTCGATAGGGGTGCAAGGCCCTGTAGGCTGGATCGTACGCATCTCTGTCTCGGGTACGCAGTGCGGCCTTCTGTTTGCTGCTGGGGTTAACGTAATGTTAACTTTCTGTTAGACGGCATCAGTGGTCATTATGTACTGCCCTCGATGTAGAGGGATTCTTGCGATCCGACTATTAGGCTGTGCTGGATCCTCTGCAAAGCAACGCAACTTCACCTCGGTCTCGAAAGCGATTTCTTTGACTCGTGTAAGTCGCGTTCGAATTTCGCTTTCGATTCGGGTGAGTGCGAGTCGCATGACAGAGCGCTCGAGTATAGAATTTTGTTGCGCATGCAAGTGCGTTTCGTGACTCGTTGGTTCTTTCGAGAGATAGTAAATTGTGTTTGCTTTGCTCGCGATTTTTATATTTGCTTTTCATCGCCCACTTCCGGGCGAATGTTCAAAGAATTAGCGTTGCGTACAGAGTAAAGTAGAGTTTAGTTTGCCGTATTAAATTCCTCTTTGCGAGACACGAACGTTTTAACAAAGTGTCAGTAGAGTCTCTTGCTTTTCGTAATATGGCTCTAAGTTGGAAGAGCGTATCTTAGAAACAGAATACATCGGTAGGGTTAAGCATCGTTGTACAGTTTTGTGAACCGAAATTCATTCCATGTTCTCTTAAAGTTTCTTCGAGAAACAAATTATTTTTCGCGCGAATATTCAGTAGCTTTAAGAAATACTTTAAGAATAATCTTCAACGGGAAGTCATCGAAAGAAGATTCACCGTGGGAGGCGTGCGTCTAATTTTAAGTACATATAAGCTACTTATATTTAGTCAATGTAAATTTTGTACAACGATCGCTGTCCAACTTGCAGCCAAAAAGCCTCAACTTCCCTTTTACAGTACATAATATCCATCATCCCATTCTTGCTCTCGTTTATCAATTTGCAATCGCTCGATCCCTTCGAGATCCTCGCACGCACTCGCTCTCTAGCAAGCGCGCTGTTCGAGGGTAGTCATGCACAATCGAACTGTATGCTTGGTAAGTCGTTCTGTCATACGATCTCAATCTCATTCCGAATCGTACGCGACGTTCGTTCGCGCCTCGAAGTCGTTGAAATCTCTTTCGAGTCGAGGTGCAGCGGCGTTTGCGATGCGAGGATTATGCAACCCCTGTCGCAGGTACTCGATAGGGGGTCAGGGCCTGTAGGCTGGAACGTAAGGGTTTGGTAACCCTATGTTGCAGCTGCAGTAGTTTCTAGGTAATGCTGGCTCTGTACTTTATTCCTGCCATTAGGGTTTGGGGCACTTGCGATCCGACTATTAGCCTGTGCTAGATCCTCCGCAAAGCATCGCAACTTCACCTCGATCTCGAAAGCGTTTTCTTTGACTCGTGTAAGTCGCGTTCGAATTTCGCTTAGGATTCGACGTGAGTGCGAATCGCGTGATAGAGCGCGCGAGTGTAGAGTTTTGTTGCGCATGGGAGAGCGTCGCGAAGCTCGTTGGTTCTTTCGAGAGATAGTGAATTGTTTTTACTTTGCTCGCGATTTTTATATTTGTTGTTCGTAATATGGCTGTAAGTTGGAAAAGCGTATCGATACTTACATCTAGTCAAAGTAACGTGTACCTCGATTACTGTGCATGTATTTTGTTCTACGACGGCTACCTAACTTGGAGCCAAAAAGTCTTAACTTTTCTTTACAGTACACGATATCCATTCTCCACGCACTCGCTCTCAAACAGGCGCGCTGTTCGAGGGTAGTCATGCACGATCGAACTCTATGCTTGGTAAGTCGTTCTGTCATACGATTTCAATCTCATTCCGAATCGCGATCAACGTTCGTTCGCGCCTCGAGTCTTTGAGATCGCTTTCGAGTCGAGTTGGAGCGGCGTTTGCAATGCGAGGATTTGCAGCCCCTATCGAAAGTGCCCGATAGGGGACCAAGGCCCTGTAGGCTGGATCGTAAGCATCTTTACCGCGGGTACGCAGTATGGCCTTCTGTTTGTCGCAGGGGATACGTCTTCGTTCAGACGGCATCAGTGGTCCGCTATTGCCCTCAAAGTTTAGTTTCTTGCGATCCGACTATTAGGCCGCTATTTCCTCCGCGGAGCAGCGCAACTTCATCTCGGTCTCGAAAGCGATTCCTTAGACTCGTGTAAGTCGCGTTCGAATTTCGCTTTCGATTCGGCTGAGTGCGAGTCGCATGATAGAGCGCGCGAGTATACGGTTTTGTTGCGAATGGGAGTGCGTGTTTGCTTTGCTCGCGATTTTATCTATTTGCTTAGCGTTGCGTACAGTAAAGTAGAGCTTAGTTTCGCGCGTTATATTCCTGTTTGCAAGACACTAACTTTGTAACAAAGTGTCAGTAGAGTCTCTTATCATTCGTACGTCGGCTCCAAGTTAGAAAAGCGTATCTTAGAAACAGAATACAACAGTAGGGTTAAGCATCGTTGTACAGTTTTGTGAACCGAAATCCATTCTATGTTCTCTTAAAGTTTCTTCGAGAACTTTAAGGGCGTAGAATGGATTTCGGTGGGTCTCGACGCGTAGTCACCTCCTCGTGGTGAGACCTGGTAATTGGTATCGTTTTCCAAAGAATGAAACGTCTTTCGAAAACGATACCAAGCTAAGAACTACGCATTAACGTGTATCCTTTATATTTTAGTTTATATTTTACCTTAGACTTTCGTTTACATGCTTCGATCTTAGATTACATCTTTCAGCTACCAGTTTCCAAGAATGATCGACTTCGATTTCCAAATGCATGTTACACGTATCTTTGAGTGTGTTAATATTTTGCAGGCTGTGCATTTCTACTTTAATATTGTATTAATAACGATTACAGAACTGTGTATCGTATGGTTTAGACTGTTACGAATTTGGTCTACGTTGAAGCTTTGTTAGTTTCGTGCTCGTGTGACTTCGTTTGTCGTGCGTGCAGATAGCATGAAGTATAGTAAAGCATTAAATTGCATTAAATATAATACATATAAGATTTGAAATATAGTAATCTATTGGTGGTCTTCGTTTCGTATCGAAGGAATATTCTTTTGGTCGAAATATCAATAGGAATATGTATCTCGAAGCTTGTATGAACTGCGCGCCACGCACCGCGCAGCCGTCGAGCGTTCCCCCACTCTTGCAGCTCGGCGCGCGTGGCACGTCAGTTGTCCTACGAGTTTCGTACAAGAAGCTTGTGCATACGTCATCGAACGGTGCGTATCCTCTCTCTCTCTCTCTATTTCCTACGTACCATTTCTTTTCATCCTGATTCGAGTAGCATTGTTTAATCAGCGTCGTGTCATTTATTGCTAATTCGTAACAACAAATAACAAACGATTATTAACTTAACAATTCTCAACGTTTCGATACCTTGTTCGTTTTTTCTTTGTTATTAATTAACTTCTTCCCCTTCCTTGAGTTACTGCTGCCTTTTATTTGAACTAATCTATTTGAAATTTGCATTGTTCTTTTTGTTACAGATACCTGGTTGGTAATTCGAGAGGCTAAAGAGGTGGATGGTAATATTTACGTTGCGCTAACACGTGGTAACATACACATGGGTTCATATTTATTAATTTTTTTGTTTGTTCATACGTTTTGTTATTTCGAGTCATTTATATTTCGTAACCAACGTGAACGAAGGGAGGGCGGAATTTAGAATCATTCGTGTTTTTTCGTTATTTTTTTATTCCGTTTTATCGTGGACGTGTTAAAAAGTCGTTAACAATAGTACAGTTACTACACGTAGAGTCTTATTTCATTGTATTTTGGTGGCGAGTTTCGCTATGTAGTACATCATTGGTTTCTAAACGCGTTTCCTATTTCCACGAATCTGCTCGAGTTGTAAACACGCAAAAACTGTCGCCGGAAACGCGCCGCGTGCCTCTCGCCCCACTCCTGTATTTTCATTTCGAACCTTTATTTACGCGAGCATTTGCGAGAATTTGATGGGAGGGGGGACACGCGGCTTACGCTTAGGAAGCGCGAGTTGAACGAACTTTTCGATTCCAATTCGCGAACATTCGTAGCGTTCATTTATAATACAGGCGTCGCGCATACAAATCGTACAAATAGAATTGTAGAATTTCATTTCATATTGAGACATTAATATCGTTTAATTATTTCAGGGCAACGGTATTCGCAAACAGACGCTCGACAAGAAGAAGAATAATAGAATATATTTTTTGTGTTGCGTATTTTCTTACCCTTCCCCCCTGCTACTAAATAAGCATTTCTTTCAGCACGTTGTGATCGCGCGCAATGCGATCGTAGAATCAGTGCTTGCCGTCGAACGATATTTGATTTGCTTAAGAGCACAGCTGCTCTAATTAGATTGACTTATAAAAATTACTCGCGAAAGTAGAGTCGGTGTTTGCTCGGCGAATATATTTACGCGGTTGCCTAGTCTTTTACTTTTCTTTTCTTTTTTTATTTAAATAATAATATTCGGTATTAGAGTCACCCTTCGGCTGTTGGCAGACGATCTCGCTGGGCTTCTGAAGTCCGCCATGTAAGTATCTTTGCAATTAACGTTCATTTTCACCAATTAAAAAATATAGAAGCTATTAAAAATTTGTAGAGTTTCACGTTGCTATTTCATTTTTGTTGAACGAAGAAATAGAGTGATTTAAAAATATAGAATTTGTTAAACTTGCATTTCTTTAATCTAAAGATTGCCAAACAATCGATAAGCAATGTCTCGAAGAATAAATTGTAATCTTCTCGTTCTCTTTTTTTCTGTTACAGATCTTCCACAGTTCTTCTTGTCCTTGGGACCACAGGACATGGCATCGCAGCTTCACGGCTTCGCGACATCATTTTTCATGGCGTTGGCTTCAAGGCTTCACGACTCCACGACTTCACGGCTTCGCTAGATGACGATGGCAGCAGGTTGTCATCCGCCTGGCTGCAGTAGATGACAGCGTAGTCGTCTAACGGTGAGTGGCATGCATTTTGAATCCCTCCGGTCGCTCACGCATGTCGAGGACGAAAGGTCCGAATCGGCACGGGTGACCGGTTGTATACGTAGATTTTGCATAAACGAGTACAGTGACTACGGGTATACGATCGTATACCCGTGTATCATTTTTATTTCTTGTATGTATTGTATTTATTAAACGAGGCTAGGTCTTCTTGCGCTCGCGATTTTAAATATTTTCATATGCTAATAAAAGAATTCGAGTCAATTGTAGAGTCAGTTAGTAGGAATTTCTTTTTAAATATCGATGCATTTAAAAGTAGAGTCAACAGAAATTCCATAAAGATATTTATTAAAGTGGAATGCTCGTATGTTTGAGCACGTTATAGCTTTTAGTTATATTTGTAGATTTATTCATTGCACAATAGTAATGAGGAAATGTGTTTGCATTGCTATTTGAGTACACGCAGGTGTACGCGAAATATTTTATCAGAGTTCCTTGCTTGAATCGTAATTCGTAAAAGAATTGAACAACATATTGCTTCGCGGTTCATAGTAGCTACAATTCGATTTAAGATACAGAGACACGTTAGATTTTTCTTTTCTCGTACAAAAAGGATGCCAAATAAAATGCGCAAGAAGACATTTCGCGATGGGTAGATTTCCAAATCGATGTCGCAAACTTGAACGCAATGTTATGTTAAAGTTACGACGTTTTGATAAGGGAGTCGCCCAAGGGATTGCACTTAAAGTTTCACGTTAGATTCCCTTGTTCTATTTTATCATCGTATTCTTAACTTCAACTTAGAGTCTCTTGTTAAAATTTAATATTCTTAACATTAATTTAGAGTCACTTGTTCGCGTTTTTATTCTCAGCCTCGCGTATTTAAATTCACGTTGCATTAGAGTTTTCTCGCTTTCTTGTTTTGCAAGTAACGTAGCTTCAATGTAACGAGTAGAGTCTGTTTGCTTTAAACGCACTGGAAAAGTAGAGTCATACTCCGTTAGCTGATTTTGTATGTTAGCAAGTTTTTTTAGCTAGGATTTTCAGCGTCGGTTCGTGCCGTTTTGCCGGGATCCCGCTCACGTGCTCAGGTGCTACTTGAGCGGGTGAAAAGCACGTGGCACGATCATTTTTTTTTATTATTTTGATATTTGATATTTGATATTTGTGTGGCGGCTGATCGTGGGTAGCGTATCGTGCGCGACGTCGTTTCCACATTGTGTGTGTGTGTGTGTGTGTGGTTAGGCTGTGGATTTGCGTCGTTTTTTCATAATCTTGATTAACTTCTCAGTCAATTTATTCTTGAATACAATGGTAGCAATAGTCTCCATTATATTTGCAATAATAGCAATGAACCATTTATTGCAAAGACAGCTCTCGGTTTTCGTATTGAATTCTTTGATAAATGCTTAAAGTATATCTGACAATTTTCCTATCGAATTTCATGTTTGATAAATGCTTCAAATATATATCGATTTACACGTTTGCTATCGACGTACATTTCTTCGCGAAATGCTCCAAGTATATTCGAATATGCCTAGTTGCATACGCTTGAAATCATATAATACGCAATGGTCGCTACCCACGTTAGCCGATTTCAGGATTTTTGTTAACTTTAGAGTGTGTGTGAGATGTATGTTGAACTCGGGTGTCGGAGGCGTCCCGGGACGTTACTCCCTAGGTTAGGCATTTGCACCCGGGTGGTATGCGTGTGATCCGCTGGGTGGGGGTGGGGTGTATGCCTGTATTTGTGTGCTTGTTTGCCATTTTTAAATATAGCATTAGGTAGGTAGGTAGCATACTTTCTGGAATGTGTGTTAATTTTAAGTAGGTAGGGCCGGGCAGGTTGACATATGGTCTCGGGTCGCGAGTTTCATATTTAATGGGGGGTGCGCGTGTCAACCTGTTTCAGGAAATCTGATTTGAACATCGACGGCGAGCTGATCTGACCTGGAGAATGCAGGTCATTTCCGGTCTTTGCCAATGTCGATCTTTCGAATCCGGCGATGTTGAATCGTCACGCGGACGCGGTCGCGATCTGCACGAAACGAACGTATATACTCACTGTCAGCTCGAGGTTCGACACGTGTGCACGAACAAGGATGCTCAGAATTCTTAGAGTAGTTTCTTAGAATTCTTAGAGTCGTTGGTCGTCTGCGTGCTATTTAACTTCTTCGATATGCATTTTTATTCCATTTTTCTGAGTCTCCTTCTGGGTTGCTTTTCGAGAACCTCGAGCTTAAATTCATGTTCCTGCGGGCATGGCGCCCGAAGAAAAGAAGTGGCCCGACAAACTGTCACGAAGAGGGCAGCAACGAATGGCTGTTCATTTTTTCGGTTTACGAAAGAATGGATGGTGATTACTCTTGTTACTTTGTCACTGTACTCGTTATTAGATTTGCATGCGTAGTGTTTTCAACTTGCACATCTGGGCTCCGCGTACTTTTTTACGTAGCGTTGCGAGAACGTACGCACGGGTTGACATAGCGTTGCGGATCAAAGAAAGCGCGAGGTGATATTAGAGTTGCGAATGAAAAAGTCACGGGTTTGCATTAGCGTTGCGAAGATACGATTATCGCGATTGATTTAGCGTTGCGACGTATGAAATGTTGCGCGTATTCTTAGCATTGCGTTCCACAGTTTCATTGAGATTAGCATCGTAATATATTTGATAGCGTTGCGATAATATCGATCGCGTCTTCTAATTGTAAGCACCGCGATTAATCGGAGCAGCTTCCGTTACACGAAAATAGTAGCTTCCATTGAATGAATTAAAATGTTAGAGTTGCGGCACATTAGCATCGCGCGTGTTTAGCTTTGCAGTTAGCATTGCGCCACGAAATGATCGCGTTTTGCACGTAGCGTTGCGCATATGAGAAAAAAGCCCACGATGTTCCACTGAGAAAGTGGAATTCAGTCATCGATGGACCATGGACGACTCAACGGCAACCGTGCATTGGGCACGCTGCACTTTCGCTATTAGTGTTGCGCTTTAAAAAAGAATAGGTGCATAGATTAGTCGTTATTATTTATTAGCGTTGCGTTACAGGGTCAACGAAGCGTCCAGGACTGGACGCTTGCGCGACGTTGTCTTTTACTTTCCTCTTTGATTAAAGTTAAGTCGAGTAAAGTAGCTTTTGCAATAGAATGAAGCACCTTTCGCGATTGATTTGTTGAATTTGCTCTTTGATTATTAAACGTAGTAAATTAGCGTTGCGAAAAAGAAACAAAGTTCTACTCACGGGTTGATCGGGTTTACGAGTGGATAGTTGGTATTTTTTAGTGGCCCTTCTGGCTGCTCAATTCCGATTCGTTTAGCGCTCTTCGGGGCTGCTCTTTTTTCATATTTCTATTACCGCCCTTCGTGGCTGCCTCGCGTTTATATTGCGCATTGTTCGTCGAGCGTTTGTTGTAGAAAAATACCGTTGCAAAACCTACATCGTTGCACCCGCGCGATTAGATCTCGAGATCTAATCATTTTTCTAATCGTTAATCATTAAAAAATTACATTTCGATGCCTGCACGCGTAATGCCACGTAAATGTGCAAAGCATAAGTTAATCATTTCACCAGTATAATATATTTGTATATCGAAAACTAACACCGTGCTTCAGCAACGGTGCCTTTTATTTACGCGAAATGTATAACGTATTGTATTCATTGTTACAATAAATTGCTGAGAGCGCAAAAGTATAATAAAAATATAAAAATAAATAAATCTTGTCGTATTGTACTAGAAAAATTGTGATAAATTGCAGACGTTCCTTCTCACGCGTGATCCAAGGAAGGGGAGTCACGTGATCCCTCCCCCCTTGCCTATATAGCAGGGAAACATTGCCGCGCGCTCTTACATAGCTACTCTTCCAAGCACTCAACCTCTCACCAAGTTTCAAGAATTTTGGATTCGTAGTTTCCTCAAAAAAAAGTTCCTGCACCCCCCACGTTCTTTGTTCCGTAACTACGCTTGCGATCGTGAAAAATGGAGAGCCGATGATTCTGGAGATAGAGAAAAATGTGCCCTTTAATTTGCTTTCCGTTTCACGTCGATATCTCACCTTTTTCGCGAGATATGGCCGTTTAAAGTTTACTCTTATGGATAGTGCGCGCGGAGTTACGAATGACATAGTAAACACAGTAACACTAACCTGCGCAATACTACGAATGGTGAGGTGGTTGAGAAGTAGGTCAGTTCGCGGAGGCCCAGAATAGCGGAAAAAATTAGACTCGTCTTTAAACGATGATATCTCGGCAACCGAAAGCCGGACTTAGGTGAAACAAAAAGCATTTTAAAGGGGAAGGTTCACCGATCATGGCAATGCAGGGATTTTGAAAATGATCACGCAGCTTTTCTAAACGAAGTGCTTTCCTAAAGCACTTTCCTAAACGTATCGAGATCGGGCGTCTCGATGCGTCTCACGAATTTCTTTATCTTTTACGAATCGACGCACGTATCCGAATAAAATAGATTGACTATTAACCACTGCACTCCGTGCTTTCATTTCTGCAAGGTTCGTCCGAAGGAAACGATTAGAAGCCAAGATCTAAGCATTTTTCTAATCCTATCGAGATCGAAGATTTGACGCGTAACACGAACTTCCCTTTATTTTGCGAACCGATGCAAATATACGAACAAAACCTTGGATTATTATTCACTGCACTCCGTACTTTCGTTTTTTGCCAGATTCGTTAAACTCGCGCACGTAGACCCCGATATCTAAGCATTTTTCTAATCACATCGAGATCAGCCACTTGACGCGTCACACAAAATTTCGTATTTTTCGCGAACCGAGGCACTTATACGTATGAAACCTTGGATTATTATCCATTCCACTCCGCACTTTCGGTTTTTGGTGGTTTCGATCGCGTCGCGAGCTTAGATTCCGATATCTAAGCTTTTTTCTAATCACTTCGAGATCGGCCACTTG
This sequence comes from Eucera pruinosa, assembly GCA_028830335.1. NCBI lineage: Eukaryota > Metazoa > Arthropoda > Insecta > Hymenoptera > Apidae > Eucera > Eucera pruinosa. The sequence goes on from JAMYCR010000006.1 coordinate 20,774,953, forward strand.
ACGCGTCACACAAAATCTCGTATTTTTCACGAACCGAGGCACTTATACGTATGAAACCTTGGATTATTATCCATTCCACTCCGCACTTTCGGTTTTTGGTGGTTTCGATCGCGTCGCGAGCTTAGATTCCGATATCTAAGCTTTTTTCTAATCACTTCGAGATCGGCCATTTGACGCGTCACACAAAATCTCGTATTTTTCACGAACCGAGGCACTTATACGTATGAAACCTTGGATTATTATCCATTCCGCTCCGCACTTTCGGTTTTTGGTGGTTTCGATCGCGTCGCGAGCTTAGATTCCGATATCTAAGCTTTTTTCTAATCACTTCGAGATCGGCCATTTGACGCGTCACACAAAATCTCGTATTTTTCACGAACCGAGGCACTTATACGTATGAAACCTTGGATTATTATCCATTCCACTCCGCACTTTCGGTTTTTGGTGGTTTCGATCGCGTCGCGAGCTTAGATTCCGATATCTAAGCTTTTTTCTAATCACTTCGAGATCGGCCACTTGACGCGTCACACAAAATCTCGTATTTTTCACGAACCGAGGCACTTATACGTATGAAACCTTGGATTATTATCCATTCCACTCCGCACTTTCGGTTTTTGGTGGTTTCGATCGCGTCGCGAGCTTAGATTCCGATATCTAAGCTTTTTTCTAATCACTTCGAGATCGGCCACTTGACGCGTCACACAAAATCTCGTATTTTTCACGAACCGAGGCACTTATACGTATGAAACCTTGGATTATTATCCATTCCACTCCGCACTTTCGGTTTTTGGTGGTTTCGATCGCGTCGCGAGCTTAGATTCCGATATCTAAGCTTTTTTCTAATCACTTCGAGATCGGCCATTTGACGCGTCACACAAAATCTCGTATTTTTCACGAACCGAGGCACTTATACGTATGAAACCTTGGATTATTATCCATTCCACTCCGCACTTTCGGTTTTTGGTGGTTTCGATCGCGTCGCGAGCTTAGATTCCGATATCTAAGCTTTTTTCTAATCACTTCGAGATCGGCCACTTGACGCGTCACACAAAATCTCGTATTTTTCACGAACCGAGGCACTTATACGTATGAAACCTTGGATTATTATCCATTCCACTCCGCACTTTCGGTTTTTGGTGGTTTCGATCGCGTCGCGAGCTTAGATTCCGATATCTAAGCTTTTTTCTAATCACTTCGAGATCGGCCATTTGACGCGTCACACAAAATCTCGTATTTTTCACGAACCGAGGCACTTATACGTATGAAACCTTGGATTATTATCCATTCCACTCCGCACTTTCGGTTTTTGGTGGTTTCGATCGCGTCGCGAGCTTAGATTCCGATATCTAAGCTTTTTTCTAATCACTTCGAGATCGGCCATTTGACGCGTCACACAAAATCTCGTATTTTTCACGAACCGAGGCACTTATACGTATGAAACCTTGGATTATTATCCATTCCACTCCGCACTTTCGGTTTTTGGTGGTTTCGATCGCGTCGCGAGCTTAGATTCCGATATCTAAGCTTTTTTCTAATCACTTCGAGATCGGCCATTTGACGCGTCACACAAAATCTCGTATTTTTCACGAACCGAGGCACTTATACGTATGAAACCTTGGATTATTATCCATTCCACTCCGCACTTTCGGTTTTTGGTGGTTTCGATCGCGTCGCGAGCTTAGATTCCGATATCTAAGCTTTTTTCTAATCACTTCGAGATCGGCCATTTGACGCGTCACACAAAATCTCGTATTTTTCACGAACCGAGGCACTTATACGTATGAAACCTTGGATTATTATCCATTCCACTCCGCACTTTCGGTTTTTGGTGGTTTCGATCGCGTCGCGAGCTTAGATTCCGATATCTAAGCTTTTTTCTAATCACTTCGAGATCGGCCACTTGACGCGTCACACAAAATCTCGTATTTTTCACGAACCGAGGCACTTATACGTATGAAACCTTGGATTATTATCCATTCCACTCCGCACTTTCGGTTTTTGGTGGTTTCGATCGCGTCGCGAGCTTAGATTCCGATATCTAAGCTTTTTTCTAATCACTTCGAGATCGGCCACTTGACGCGTCACACAAAATCTCGTATTTTTCACGAACCGAGGCACTTATACGTATGAAACCTTGGATTATTATCCATTCCACTCCGCACTTTCGGTTTTTGGTGGTTTCGATCGCGTCGCGAGCTTAGATTCCGATATCTAAGCTTTTTTCTAATCACTTCGAGATCGGCCATTTGACGCGTCACACAAAATCTCGTATTTTTCACGAACCGAGGCACTTATACGTATGAAACCTTGGATTATTATCCATTCCACTCCGCACTTTCGGTTTTTGGTGGTTTCGATCGCGTCGCGAGCTTAGATTCCGATATCTAAGCTTTTTTCTAATCACTTCGAGATCGGCCACTTGACGCGTCACACAAAATCTCGTATTTTTCACGAACCGAGGCACTTATACGTATGAAACCTTGGATTATTATCCATTCCACTCCGCACTTTCGGTTTTTGGTGGTTTCGATCGCGTCGCGAGCTTAGATTCCGATATCTAAGCTTTTTTCTAATCACTTCGAGATCGGCCACTTGACGCGTCACACAAAATCTCGTATTTTTCACGAACCGAGGCACTTATACGTATGAAACCTTGGATTATTATCCATTCCACTCCGCACTTTCGGTTTTTGGTGGTTTCGATCGCGTCGCGAGCTTAGATTCCGATATCTAAGCTTTTTTCTAATCACTTCGAGATCGGCCATTTGACGCGTCACACAAAATCTCGTATTTTTCACGAACCGAGGCACTTATACGTATGAAACCTTGGATTATTATCCATTCCACTCCGCACTTTCGGTTTTTGGTGGTTTCGATCGCGTCGCGAGCTTAGATTCCGATATCTCAGCATTTTTCTGATCACATCGAGACCGGACACTTGACGCGTCACACGAAATTTCGTATTTTTTGCAAACCGATGCACGTATCCGATTAAAACCACGCGATTATGGTTTGCTACACTCCGCGTTTTCATTTTAGGCCAGCCTCGACGGAAGGAAACGATTAGGATCCGATATCTAAGCGTTCTTTTATGGTATCGATAATGGCGTCCTACCGCGGGACGCGTCCACCGTTACTGACCGTTACTGACCGTTACTTAGTCGTTTCCCGCGTAAAAATTGCGAATGCGCAGTCTCGTGCATTTTCGTGCGCGCACAGTTGAGTTTTACGTTTGACTAGGACCACGATTGAATTGGACGACGAGAAGATTATTGTCGTTCATTGAACGAATATTTTAATTACAATGGCAGAGAGGTAAAGTTTGAAACGTTTTAATAGATGTTTTGGGGTTGGTTAGGACCGAGTAAAACGTACGCTTCTCTTTCGATAATCATATTGTTCCAATAAAAAGTAGAATTTAGATGACACAAAAGAGATTTTAAAGAGAAAGTTTCCCTATGTTTTATACGCTAAGGCGAATGCAAGAATTATAATAACTATGAGTACTACAGAGGGCGTATGAAACACTCGGATTTTTTTCGAGGTCGGTATTTCAGAGCATGTGACACGAAGTCCCATATGATGATAGGTCTATCCTGTACCTCGTCTGTGATAAGGCGTCGCGATTCCCGACGGAACGGTAAGAGGATAAGGAACGTATACACGTCGAAATCCAACCACTTTTTATAGCTCAGTTTTTCACGGTTATATCTCGGCACAGACGAGGTACAGGATAGACTTATCACCTAATGCATATTTTTGTCCCTGCATTCGAGGACTCGCGTGTCCTCTTATCATTCTCGCATCACTCTCCACCTTACCCATTTAACGCGGTCGACGATTTTGACATTAGTAACGGTTAGAATTGAAACTAAGTGTAACCATGAAATCGCAAGGGAAATATGGAATAAGTTAGTATAAGCAAACTATAGGAGTAGTTACATATCCATCATGTTGCACTCGTTCAGAGATTAGTTTATCCTGTACCTCGTCTGTGTTGGAACATCCCTACATAACAAAATTTCTCGGCTTTTAATGGGCCGGCTTCGATACTCCTTGGCTTGAATTATGGGAGAAAGACCCGAGAACATTCTCCTTTCGCCGCTTGCAACTAGCCCTTGCAGATCATTTGTTATAAACAAATACGTCGCGTCATGGTGGATTACTCGGAAAGTACATGAGGGAAAATATTAATTTCTTGGCTCCTAGACGCCCGATTTCAATTAACCTGGGCTTGAATTAAAGCGGAAGATGCCAGGAATGTTATTCTATATCCTCTTTCAAAAAACCCTTGAAGTTCAATTGTTATGAACAAATCATGTCGCGTCATGGTGGATTACTCAGAAAATACCTGAAGAAAAATGTTAATTTCTCGGCTCCTAAACGTTCGATTTCAATGAACCTTGGCTTAAATTAAAGGGGAAGGTCCCAGGAATATTGTACTTTAGCCTCCTGCAACAAGCCCTGACAGTTAATTTGTTATAAATAAAAGTATGTCGTGACATGGCCATGGGTAGATTACTCAGAAAGTATTTGATGAAAAATATTAATTACTCGGCTCCTAGACGTCCGATTTCAATGCCCCTTGGCTTAAATTAAAGGAGAGTATCCAAGGAATGCTATTTTCTTCGTAATTTGTTGCTAGCTAATGTGAGTAATTTGTTATAAACAAATCTTTCCTATTTTTTGATGCAACACAAAAACTGTAAATGCCATCGGTTTAAAAGTATACACGTCATGTTCATTAGACTTTTCCCTTTAATTTGAGTCGTGGATGATCGAAATCGGACGTCTAGAAGCCGAGATATTAATTTTTGAAGCAAACTGGAAAAGTTTAGACCGATTGCATGTATTCGAGCAGAAACCAATTTTAAAGCGGCAAAAGTATTGACCAATTCGGTGACTTTTTCCGACGCGCCATCTAGCGGTAGAAAGGTGGAACTAAACATGGACTTTAATGAATATTTTTAATTATTTCTTGTTAAATTAAAAAATTAATATCTCCGCTTGTAGGCATCGGATCGGAACAAACGACGACTCAAATTAAAGGGGAGACTCCCGGCTACGAGAAAGAGTAGGTCTCATCGCGGTAGCACTTCCGGTTTGGAAGTTATAAGCGTTTGTTTCCTACAATTAAGAATAGCGTGAAAACTACAAATGCAATCGCTTTTAAACCTACTACAGCTCATTCTGGAGCTCCTAAGCTTTAATTTAAGCCAAGGTTCATTAGTATAGCACGTCGAGAAGCGGAGATATAAGCGTTTAAAGATAGTATTCTATTTATGGTTATATCTCCGGTTCTAGACGTGCTATACTAATGAACCTTGGCTTAAATTAAAGCTTAGAAGCTCAGAAATAAGCTCAAATATGTTTAAAAGCGATTGCATTTATAGTTTGCAAGTTATACTAAACTGAGGGAAATAAACGCTTATAACTTCTGAACCGAAAGTGCTACTGTGATGAGACCTACTCTATCTCGTAGCAGGAAGTCTCCCCTTTAATTTGAGTCGTCGTTTGTCCCGATCCGATGCCTACAAGCGGAGATATTAATTTTTTAATTAAACAAGAATTTTTAATTAAATTACGGGTTTAGTTCCACCTTTCTACCGCTAGATGGCGCGTCGGAAAAAGTCACCGAATTGGTCAATACTTTTGCCGCTTTAAAATTGGTTTTTGCTCGAATACATGTAATCGGACCAAACTTTTCCAGTTTGCTTCAAAAATTAATATCTCGGCTTCTAGACGTCCGATTTCGATCATGTACGACTCAAATTAAAGGGAAAAGTACAAGGAATACTTTCCATGTATTTTTACAGCCATCCTAAGTACAGTTTTAGAGTTATTTTCGAAAGTACGAAATATTTGTTTATAACAAATTAGTAGCAATGTTTATGGACAAGTGGCCTACTGAATAACATTCCTTGGACCTTTCCCTTTAATCTGAGTCAAAGTTCATTGAAATCGGACGTCTAAAAGCCGAGAAATGAATACGTTTATACGAGCATAGTTAGTGAATTCGTTACATTGTCGCGATATTTTTGTTTATAACAAACGAACCGCAAACTCTATCAACAAATCGACTGCTGGATTACATTCCTGGAACCTTTCCCCTTAATTTAAGCCAAGGGGCATTGAAATCGGACGTCTAGGAGCCGAGAAATTAATATTTTCCTATAGGTACTTTCCGAGTAATACACCATGACGCGACGTATTTGTTTATAACAAATGAACTGCAAGGACTAGTTGCAAAAGGTTAGAGGATAATATTCTTGGGACCTTTCGCTATAATTTAAGTCAAGGGACATTGAAATCAGACGTCTAGAACCTAAGAAATTGATATTTTCTTCTACACAGGTATTGTATTCAGATCAGACAAAACTGATTAGTATCGCTGAGATATAAAGTAATAGAGATATTATTAATTATAAAAGAGGACAAAATAATTTGTATGCACCATAAATACTATACTTGTATCATCGTTCAAATATTATGATCGTGTATCGCATAAAATCAAAATAAACGTATCGCCAACTATTTTACGCTTCAATCTGACACCGCCTCTCCTATTAATCGTCCGTGCAATTTCATCGCAACCGATTAAACGTCTATTGTTCCCCTCACCGAGGAGATACAGATTAGATAGTGGCTAGGTAGCGTACAAAGTAGCGAGAATGAGTTTGTTTCGGGTTTCGGGCTTCGCGGTCGCTTTTGGAGAAGGTGGGACGCAAAGTGGCATAAGGCGGAAGGTCTGTTCTGTTGCTGGTCTACGGTCTACGATAGAAGGCAGAACCGAATGGTTTCTATCGTTACAGCTACCAATTGGAAGCCAAATAGTGGCCAGCTTCACGTTGTTTACAAACAACCAACAGTAGACGCAGATTTTATTTAATCGTTGATCGTTTAAAAAACGACAGACAGGCTTAGAGATGCCTATAAAGACAAAGGAAATAAATGGAATATTGATACCGATAGAAGAACAAGTAACTAGAATATATCTGTCTTTTTATTTCTCCGTTGTTAGCCGATTTGGCGAAAATTAACGATGCTTCGACGTATTTCGTGTCTTAGGTAAATAAATTGAAGGAATTGATAAGCAAAAATGCCGCTCGCGCGAATAGCTGCGCTTCGAAGAAATCGATTCTGTTCGAGCGGCTGGAACGCGTCGGAGAAAAGTTCGATGACCTCTCGAAAGAGGAGATCGCCGATTACGAAGAAATGGAAGCGAAGATCGCCAATATCGTGGAAGAATTTTGTTCCCTCGACTATACCAACGAATCTGTACGTTCTAGCAAAACGCGGCACGATATTTCGACGATTTTTACTCCACGATTTCTTGTAGATCGAAAACGTAGACGAGCAAACGGCGAACCAAATTTTGTCCACCGTATTGAATAGATTTAAGTTAGCTCTAGAGGCTTTAGAAAAATTGGGATGCTTGCCATTGAAACAAAGATCTATGGACTGTTTGGATTACGTGAAGGAAATGGGACAGGCTAACGAAATCGAACATTTTCAGAACATAAAGGTACAGAGGATATAGATATAAACGATTCTGGACTGTTTCGAACGCGTGGAAGATTCTTAAACGCGTCTATCATCCACAGGAATTGGGAGCTTCCATTTTGGAGCTGCTGGGACCGTTGCAAATATATAGGAAGAGCCTAGCGTGTTGGTTGCTGGCTGACAAAACTATCTTGTACTTGTGTCAGCTGTGCTCGGCGTTTAAGTTGCTGGTGCAGCTGGTGCAAGAGCAACATCGCCTTAATGCTCCCATCTATGTAATGGAATATTTCTTCTCCTCGCTTTTCTATGCTTTAGAGGTAGACCTTAGTCTAATGAAACGTTGTGTCTTAGAATTGCAAGAAGTACGTCTGCGAAAGGCTCTGCTTTTGCTTGAAAATGATAGTAGAAATATTGGACGCAACGGATCCGTTGTCGGAGCTCGATCCGTCCGAGCGAGAGAATCATTTCGTTTATAGGTAACTCGATCGATCGTTCAGTTTCGGGGAATCTCGTTGGTTCTCGGCGAAGCGGCGCTTAACATGGCCGTTTGATTTGTTTGGCGCTTAGGATGGACTTGGCGTTGGATATGTTGTCGGAAATGCCGAGCAAACCGCAGCAAGAACAAATAGCGGAATGCAAAGATCTATGGTTTCGAATAGAGGACGTGTTCTCTCACGCGATGGCGATCGCTCAGGTCTGCAAGCCGGGCAACTTCAAGGCGATAACGGGCATCTGCCAGTCGATTATATCGGAATACGAGAACTTCAAGTTCCAGCTGACCGCCGAATCGTCCGACACCGCGTTGAACAATCTGTTCACGAACAGCTTGACCGACGCGCTCTATCGTTTGGAGCGCAAGATCAACGTGTCGGTGTTGAATCTCGCGATGGAAGTTTTCAGCGATCCCTTTCGCGCTCTCGGCAAGCTCGTCACCATTTGCGGCAACTCGCTGAGCGCCAAAAAACGATCCAAGAACGATCTATCGAACGCCATAGAAGATTTCGATCAGATCATAGACAAGTCGATGCAGATCGGCTTATTCGCTATCGCCTCTTGCAAAGACAGAAACCGTGAGTTGATTCGATTTGCAATGAATCGCGATTTAACGGTAAACGGTAAACGGTAAACGCGATCGGCATGTTGGATCGTTGCTCGCTTCTTATTCACCCGTCGTCCGTGCTATGTTGTCTCAGGGACCAATCAAATACGAAATTGTTTGGCGAGCCTGGAATCTCTGGAGACCGAATTGATCTCTGCCATTACCACCTTCTACTTGCATCCGGAGAGCAAAGAAATGCGGGCAAACGTGAAGCTGTTAACCGCCCAGTGGCAGCTGGAAGCGAACAAGCTGCAGGACGCGATCAATTTGATCATGGATTCGGCCGCCTATTGTCAGGTAGTTTGGTCAGCTTTAGAAAAGTTGCAACCGCGACTTGGCTAGTTAGTAGGTCCAGCTGACGCGCGATCCGATGATTCGATGCGATGCGTTTAGGTAGTTTTGGACGATCTTCAAGATCGCATCTCGGTGATGTCGAACTGCCTGGACAACAGAAAGCCCGTCACTCAGGTGCAAGTGCAGACCGTGGTACTTAAGTCGCTGTCGCTCTCCCGCCAAATCACCACCACCATAAACGATATCGGCAGCGACATCATCGAAAGGCATACGATAATGATGGTGAGAGAGTTGAAAGCTGGTAAGCGCGTAAAACCATCTCCCTCGTTCGACCGAACGTTTCTTCTAATGGTCTGCTTTTCACACTTCCAAGCGATATTCGAGGCTGACGCGGCTTCCAAGAGTCTATTGACGGAGAACGCTACAGAACCACAGCAGCTGCGGGTAATCAAGCGCTGCGAATTAATTCTGAACGTAGTGAAGAGACTGCATCCCGCGTTAGTTGCCATTATGAATAACGCTAGCTTGATGAGCACAAATTATGGTAAAAACGGCAAAGGACAGGGAGACGCTATTCACGGTATCTAGTCCGCCTTTTTTCTATTACCGATCAACGATTCACGATTCACGATTCGTTTAACGCCTGCCCTCCTCAGATGCGAGCGATAGACTGGCGTCTACAATTTACGGATCATCCAACGATCATTCTCAGAAGCCACTAGCGTACGTCAGAACCCCTTACACAGGTAACAGCTGTATTCCGTTCACTCCGCCCGCTCGTTTGCACGATCTTTCGTTTCTTTATCCTCACGCGCTGGTGTACCGTTGCAGTGAGCAACTGCAAGTCGCCCTTGTCCATACAAACGGCGAACAGTGCCTCTAGAATGCAATTGAATTTGTCGTGCCTGATTCCGTACATCAAGAAGGGACGCGAGATGCGTCTAGAGCGCTCCGTTATGTACAAAACTCCCCGCAAAGGTGACTCGGTTGATCGATGTTGCAGCGACGATAGATCAAAGATCCGAAATCTGACTACCATCAGGCAGCACTTGTTCAGTCGAGACAGCGTTAGCTCTCCCGACGGTATCTGCTTGACCGAGGAGAGTATGAATTTAACAGGTAACGTGCACCTACTCTCAAACACACTCGCTCTGCAATCGTTTCGCTAACCACTGCTTCACTATCGCAATTGCAACTATATATATATTTCAGGTATTCTAGAGAGGTTTGTAAGTTCTTGCACAACATTGACCGCAACTCTAACAAAATCCCAGCGCGCGGAGAAAAGCGAACGGGATACGGCCACGGGCGCGAATGCATCGGATAAAAAGTCTAGTAGACGTTTGACGGAATCATTGGTCGAGGTCGAGTGCATCGAAACGCATTCTCATTGTCAGATGACCACTGCTAAAATGGATCGGTGTTCGACGATCGGTGGAGGAGATGGCCCGTCCATCGTAAGCGTATCCAAATCTTATAACGACAATCGGCGGTTAAGCGAAAGCACCGAAACAATTCAACAACGATTAGTCGGAGATTAAACGTGTACCAGCCGCGAATTGCCGTGGCCAAAAATCCACAGACCTTTGTTGAATTCGAACGTTGAACAGGCTGAATGTGATTTCGATTAAACAAATACGTATTCTTAAAGACTGAACGAATTCGATTTGCGAGCGCACATGCGCGTGTGTGTGGGTGTGTGAGAGAAAAAGAAAAGAAAAAAGTAGACAAGTTCTATATCTTTGCACTGAAACTAAAATTTGTAAGATTTTCATGAATAAAAAAATGCCTTTGAATTCTGATGCCTTCCCGGCATTGCGTGTCGATCAATCGAAAGTGGCGCGTCGCATCGAAAGGAATCGAGTAATCGTATCTCGCCGGAGAAACAAGTGCGCGATCTGTCGAGCGATTCGAGATAATTCACGTGACTGGCATTTGCTTTGGCAAATTGATTCCTCGGTGGGCTCAACCCTTTTCCAAGTGACAACAGCAACGTATTTATCGGGAAGTAAAATGGGAGCAGCATTGTTACCGTTGCTACTTTTCACGGCAATCTGGGGAATCGTAGGAATCGTTTTACCTATCTTCGTTCCAAAGGGTACCAATCGAGGGTACGTGTTCTGCTGTCATAATCAACCAAGGCAAACATTCTCCTTCTTCCAAAGCTTTTTCCCTTTATATCGTCAAAGAAATAAATCTCACGAATGTTGTCACGTTTATTAAAACGAAGCGTTTCGCGTCTCGTTGCAGGATCCTTCAGGTTATGCTCATACTTGCAGCATTCACGTGTTGGTTATTGTAAGTTGACAGAATAGATTAAAATGCTTTACGCGATTCGCGATCGAGCATCGAGAACGCTAAGTGTATTGTTCGTTTTCGCAGCTGGCTATGTTGCTACATAGCGCAAATGAATCCGTTGATCGGTCCAAAGCTACCCAAAAATACGATCCTCATGATGGCGCGAGAATGGGTATATTTTCTTCTACTTTGTAGGATAAAAAAATTCGCTGCTTGCTGCTCGTTGCGCGAGTAAATGCAAAATAATATATTTGTTTCAGAGCAACGTGCAGTTTGACACGACCATGGAGTAACCGTAGAAGGAATCCAAGTGTAACCTCAAATGTAATGTTTTGAAAAAATCCTACAACTAGTAACGTCGCATTCCCGCGGGGAACCACCGATATTTGCGTCAGAAATTTTCAAAAGGTACATTAAATATTGGTATTCAAATGGCGTAAATGATCTTTTGCGACACGTGTATATTTTCGTTTAATCTATGTCGTTAATGTAACGTCGTATAAGAGGAGTATGTTATCCTGTAAAAGCGATAACAGCGCGTACAGCTATGTTAATAATAACAACAGCTACATCAATAAAAGAAACTCATCTTCCAATGAAAATGAAGAATATTTGCTAATCGTATCCAAATTTATCATCTTGCTCCTTTCATGCCGTCCTACCTTTACCTTGCAAAATTTATGTCAACTTAACGTTACGAGTTCTCGTAAACGAACGAAACGAAATTTATGCGCGTAAAAACATGCTTTCTGACAAAAGTTAAAAAACAGGTTAATCGTTTGCAAATTTTTGTGCATTCCTTAATTTTCCTGTGACTTCCTGCTTGGAATTAAAATTGGCGTGGAAATGTTAATTTCATTGTTAAATTCACCCGTCTCGGAAGATAAACGATATGCAAAAATTCGCAAACTTTTTTGTTCGGGATGTTTGTCAGCAAGCGTATGCCATATACGCAAGTTCAACTGCCGCTGATAGTTATATAGGTGCGCGGAAATGGATTCGCGCGCATCAGTTTTGTGCGCCTGACAGATGCACGTATCGTGTGCGCATGCGAACGGGTAGAAACGGGCTGACCCAAGGCCTAAGGCAGGCCTGGCTAATTTGTTTCGGCCGCGAGCCCCCAGCTAATTCCCACTCCTCGCATCTTATTACGCAACATAGGTAGATTCGCGTAGAATATGGAAACAATGTCGCATCGTTTGTTCGCCGCGTTCCATTGAACGTATCAGGATATTGAGAATGAAATAGAGAAACAAACGCTGTTGAGTTGGTCGCGGAGCATGGCATGAGCAATGGTGTGAGTGATGTCCGATGCGAAAATGTGAAATAGTGGAGATTGGCTAAGGAATAAGTAAGTGGGGGAATAGCCGTATGTGGCCCGCGAGCCACCAGTTAGGCAGCCCTGGCCTAAGCTATGCTTCTCTACCTCTACACGCGTATGACTCGTGCATGAAGCAAAAGTGACAAGTAGCGACGCGATAGCAGCAAGAAAAACAATAATGGAGGCCTGCAATGCTGTTGAGCGCGAAGTTGACAAGATTTTATTGAAATTTGGCGTGGTAAACGAACACGCAGAGACGGTACTGCAAGATTTGATAAGTCACATTGAATCTTTAAAAAAGGAATTCGCAGAAGGTAAACTGGAAACTCTCTCTCTCTCTGCGTACGTAGTCGCGTCTCGTTGACAATCCACCGATTCATCCGTAAAAAATACAATGTTTTGAGAATCGCGATATCGTTATCGAGCGTAACAAAACGGGAGGGGAATTTAAAAGATTGAAATCTCTGCACAGTGAATGCCAGGACGTAGATCGACGGAATTTAACCTAAAAGCAATTTAACTTTTTCTTTCGTTGGCGTCTCGGTTGCATCTTTCCATTCTAACTTGTTTCGTCTCAGGCGTTAGTCAGGATGCCCTTTAGGAGCGTTCCAAATCTTTCTCGATCGTTTGATAGTTGCTCGATATTTTTGATTCTGTTTGCGAGCAATTGGACGCTTAGATAGTTGGACAGTCGCGCGTAACGTAACGTTAAAGCTGTACGGTAGCTCGTTTGAAAGTATCGGGATCCTCTTTTCATCAGCACCATCCGATCATGAATTAACCCCGGGTCAAGTACAAATATTGAAAGAAGCGATGAAGAAGGTTTGCGAAACCGTTCAACGTTTAACCACGGAGCACAGAGATTTGCACGGTTCCGTATCAAAAGTCGGAAAGGCGATCGACAGAAATTTCACCGCCGACTTTGCCAGCACCAGCAGAGAAGACGTGTTTTCGGGCCCTGAAAAATCCCATCTCCTAAATCAAGTTATTTGTCAGCACTTTTACCGTCATGGTATGCTGGATATCGCGGCAGAGCTAGCAGCAGTGAGTATCGAGCGAATTCGTTCCAGTAGCCAGAAAACCAAGTAAATCGCAACTTATTCGCGATCGTAGGAAGCCGGAATTAAAACGGACGAAGGAACAAAGGAGCCGTTCACGGAACTAAATTACATATTGGATTGCTTAAAGCAAAGGAATCTGGACCCAGCGCTCGCATGGGCTAAGAAACACAGGGAGGCTCTTCTGGAGCAAGTATGGCTAACTTTGTTCTTTGCCTCTATTCGTTAGCGCGGATAACGTCAGCGTTAGGGCGTAGCAGTGGCGCCTAGGTGTTTGACACGAAATTGTTAATTATTTGTAGAACTCTTCGCTAGAATTTAAGCTGCATAGGTTACACTTTATAAGACTGATTCAGCAAGGTCCTAGCAAACAAACGGAAGCGATAGTTTACGCCCGACAGAATCTCACGCAATACGTGGGCCGTCACGGGAAAGAGGTGCAAGCTTTAATGGGCACGCTACTTTACTTGCCAAACGGAATACAATCCTCTCCTTACAGTCATTTGCTGGATCCCACTCTGTGGCTAGATATTCACGACGTATTCACGAGAGAGGCTTGCACGCTGTTCGGCTTAAGCGTCGATAGCCCCCTTTCAGTATGGTACGTTTTATCGCTCGCGTCGCCAAACCTACGCACCGAGAACGGATAAACTAATTCGGGGACGTTGCGTTCTAGCATCAACGCGGGCTGCACCGCGTTGCCTACGCTTTTGAACATCAAGCAAGTTATGCAACAGAGACAAGTAAATACCGTTTGGAATGGAAAGGACGAGCTACCCGTAAGTGATCGCGGCGCAACAGCTCGCAAAAGGTGGCTGAAAAGGCTAAACAGGCTAAAGGAGTTTCCTTTTTCTTGGCGCAGATCGAGATAGATCTAGGCAAAGAAGGACGCTATCACTCGGTGTTCGCGTGCCCGATTTTGAGGCAACAGAGCACGGAGAACAACCCGCCGATGAAGCTAGTCTGCGGACACGTTATTTCGAGAGACGCGTTAAACAAGCTAACGAACGCGAACAAGTAGGTGTTTGAAGGAGAAAGCGACGGAGCGACGATTACGAAGAGAAGAGAGAGAGAGAAGAGGGAGACGTAAAATTGTAGAAACTCGATCTTCTTTTCCAGATTGAAGTGTCCGTATTGTCCGGTGGAACAGAATCCGGAGGATGCCAGACTCATATACTTCTAGGCTACTGTGATATGCGAGAAAGGATGCAAGGCGAGCAAGCCGTTTTTAGAGTTCTCGTGAACGCGACGCTTAAACCAACGGAGAAGACAAGACGTACGACTTACCAACACTTAGGTCGAAGCATTGCGTATCGTAAACTCCGATGGTCGATGGTTGATGGTTGGTGGTAATGGTTACTTTTCATTTTGCTTGCTAGACTGATTTCCGATCGCGTCGTCGAAGCGTTGAAAAATACTAATCTAGCACGTTACACCGTTGAAGCAGTGGCGCATGTTCGATGATGCGCTTGCTCGACCACGGTTGACGCCATCTTTTTTTTAGTTTTTCACTGTCTTTCGAGGAACAAATATATCAACGTAATTGCGTAAGAATTAAAATATGTTACTTGATTATGCGCGAGTACTATAGTATAATTACGATAGCATTAAGTAACACGTCTTTTGTATATACCGCTGTTAAATATCGATTATCAATTAAAATTGTTTGTAACGGTAGCTATTAACCGGATGATACGTGAATCGCATAAACGATCGACACGTTTAACGTAATCGTATTAGTGTTTCCGTTTGTAACGTAGCATCTAACTTTTGTTCGTCGAAACGTCTCACTTAACCGGTCAACGATGCGTGTTCTTTAACAAAATATTTTTCTACCCTGAATATTTAGAGAATAAATAAATTAAATATTGTACATATATATACGTATATATGTACATATATACTATATGCGTTGTAGTAGTATAGCGCGACTAACCGTATCGCGCGACGCGCCCAAAAGCCGCGTACCTAATCCGAACCTAATCCATCCCTAACCCGAACCTAACAGGCCCAGGAGATTCAAGAAATGCTGACATTTCTCTCTAAACTTTCACGTCGAACATGTAAATGTTTATTTAAATACATGCCATTGAACAACGTACACGTAAACATATCATGCGTATCAGTGACAAGTAACGTCGAATAACACTCGGTTCGCTAAAACCTAAAACAAAGGTGAACGTGCTGGTAGTAGCTAACGCGAAGATAGCTTTGCGATAGAACTTCTGGAGCATCGCGTTCTACGGGTAAAAGCCGACGATCTTCAGAGCCGATTCGCCTTTTCATTCCCTTCGATGCAATTTTTCTTTCGCAAATGCACGCTCCTTTAAGTATATGGTATGCGCACACCGTATAATCGCTTCGCTTATCGAGATTAAAAAATACCTTTCCTCTTCTCGAGTCTCGCTGTTTTCCAACGACTACACGGGCAGATTAAGTCGGACCCATACACCAGCTGGTTAAATATATATATGTATATATGTATATACGTTACAACGAACGACAGAGAGATAAAGAAATGTATCGGTGGTTTAGCGGCTCATGCTGGTTGCACGCACTCGCTATTCATTACTGGAGATAATAAAACTATGCACACGTGCGTTTCGCGTATGCGTTAGAGCCTCCCTTCATTTTCACCTTATCTACAAGATAATCGATGAAGCCTCTCTTCGACCATTTCTCAAACTGCAAGCTCCAAGCGATCAAAGACGCGCAATTTATCGATGAGAAGGTTTCGTTGAGTAACGAGGAAACGATCGTTCGTCTCTACGATCTCACTCGGCAAGAAATTCTCCTATCTCGTAGCGTCGCTTATTGTCTGTTCACAATAGCAGCCATCGTTCGGGTGTTCGTCGCTAAAATGTTCCTTCGGAGGCGGAACGCAAAGACAAAGAGAAAGATTACTTGGAAAGCGCGGCAACGTTCGATCATCGTAGGTCGCGATCGAAAAGTAAGAACCAACGAGCAGAGAAAGCGTTACCGACTAACAGTGAAGTCTTTTTCTATATTTACAGAAATGCAAGCAACCCTGAATGAGAATATATATGTATATATATCGCGGTGCAACAACGCTATACAGCATTTGCAACGCTGCATCTCGGCGATTGGCCGTTTTTCACGATCGGTAAACTTGCAACTTACGATGCTGAACGCTCGGCAAATAGATTTTGCAAATCGCTCGAGGCCTAGATCCACTTCTGCGAACGCGATGCTCCCGCTCGCCCCTCTTCATTCTTCAACTTTCAAGCGTGCTTAAACGTTCGCGAAGAATTTGCAAATCGAATTGACTCGCGTTTCTTATCGGGAGTAGGTCGGCATGCAACGCAACCTCGAGAATTCACCGAATTCGCGGTGGAAAGCTGTTCGCGTCTCTTACTCTTACTCTCATTCTCGTGAAGCTTTACTTTGCGTTCGATCCGCGACGTTTCGCGCTGCTTTCGTCCGATAGCAGCATCCCTCTACACTCTTAAGCGTTTGTACAAATGATAGACTCGAAGGTTGCACGGTACCGCTACAAACTACGCACACGTAATTTCGTTTCATCGTATATAGAATGTTGGATTCTCGCATCCAAGATGTATGCAACAAAGTCTCGCCGTTCCTCTGTAAATTTCCATATGTATTTACAGTAGCTTAGGATCCGACCGAACAACAACTATACAACGATCGACAAACTGTTAAGATTATTACAGCGATATACGCAAACGTCTCTATATAGTTTATACGTGACTCGTTCCTATGGATATATTTTGTTTATCGCTAACGTTACGCATATTTATATCTTTCATTTGCATGTGCGTGTATATATGTAGTACGTTGGGTGGAAGTGGAAGTATCGGACAAACAACGTCTATATGCTACAATATATATATGTGTGTGTGTGTCTATATATATATATATATACTATATACGAGTATCGTTCCTACGTTGTTTTACGTCTAAAGAACAAAGGTACCGATTTCTACCGAAATTGTTTGCCGCATGCACAGGAAAGGAAAGGAAAGCCTGAACGTCTTCCTTTTACATTCGTTAGAGTTTCCCGCCGCGAATTCACATATAGTTTATCGTATGATTTGCAAATTCGTCGAACGTTTGGATGATTCTTTGCCGGATCATCGCGCTTCGTTTACCTCGAACGCGTTTGCTTGGGAAAATTCAAGCCGCGCGTCGAGGAGGTGTCGAAATTCGGGTCTTTTCCCTACCCGTTCGACGCAAAGCCGCGAATCTTTCACCCTGCAAGCGTTTCGCGTTACTTCGCGACTCGACTAGATTCAATCGGTGAGATTTCGAGGAGCTCTTCATGACGCCTACCCGCAACTTTGACGCACGGTTTCCCTGCAGCCATTCAGGGAATCCAAAGTAGGTGGCTCTTCGCGGCAGAAAAAAAGCGATTAAACGTCGGAAACGTGGAGGATGGAAAGGTTGGCGCGGTTTGCGTTTCACGGGCGGACGATATCTCGATCTTGGATATTGCACGTATAAGCTACGTTGGATACATCGATGTACGTCATATGTTTGCCTCGGTGCCTGGATCGATCCATATAAACGTAAACGTAAACGTATTTCTTTGCTAACGCGTCACAGACGCCCGCCACTCTTTTTGAACGCACACACTTATTCTTACGATCTAACGCTACGCGTATATACAATTTCCACTAGACAAGGAAGTAAACGCGAATGCTTTGCCTACTTGTATCTCTAAAAACGTTGTCCACACGGAATGCTTTGGTTTAACTCGTTGCTCCATCCGGAGAATGTAGAACGCGGAACGCAGAATGCAGAGAAGAACGCAAATGAAACAAGTAGATAGTTACCATTCTCCGTTGAGAAACATCCCGCCACTTTATTGCTCTTCTTCCTCGTTCTGGTATGTTACGTAGCGCACAGACGACTTCTCGCCAATGATCAACGACTGAAAAACAAGCCACGATCGCAAGTTGCGATGAATCTCGATCTATCTTCGTCTCTTTCGATAAGGAATACCGAGCTTTACCTTTTTCTCTTCCTTGGTCGGCGGCGCTCGCAAGAAGTACATCAACGGGGCATAAATGAAGTTCAAAATGGCAATTCCGAACAGCATCCACTCGAATCCGATAGTATTAACCAGCGTGCCGCTCAAAGCAGGACCTGGCGGCGTACGATCAATCGTTAGAGCAACGAACGCGTGCAAACGTAAACGAATACTTGTACGAAGAAGGCGAGCAACGTGTACAAGTGTAGAATAACAAGAGCATCGGTGGTTCAGTGGTAGAATGCTCGCCTGCCACGCGGGCGGCCCGGGTTCGATTCCCGGCCGATGCAACCTTTTTATCTATTTTTTACTTTTCTTTTCTTCTTCCACGCCCTCGGTTTATCGCTGTCAGCCAGATTTTTGCATACGTACCCACGGCAAAGCCCAAACAGAAGGCTACGTCTCCGATCGCGTACACGCTTCCATAAACAGCGGTGTGTCGAATGTCGACCAAGTATCCCAACTCCGGCATCATCGAGCTGTCCACCATGCCAATAGCGAATCCCAAACCCGCGTTAGGTACGATCAAGTGATCGATACTTTTGGCCAGCGGTATCTATGGGCGCGAGAAGCAGAATCGTATCGGTGGGAAGCGGAACGGGGCGACGCGACGCGTTTAAAGTGTTCCAATTACCAAAAGTAGTACGTTTGCAAATACTTACGCACATCAAGCATATGCCTATCACGACAAGCCCGATCAACGCGGCCAACCACCTGCAATAAAAATGAGGGTGCTGCATATCGCGGAGGGGCTCGAGCGAGACGAGATAGAGACAAGGGCGAGGTAGATTCAAAAATAAAAGAAAGAAGAAAAAAATAAACGTCGCCCGAACAGGGACTCGAACCCTGGACCCTCAGATTAAAAGTCTGATGCTCTACCGACTGAGCTATCCAGGCGAGATGTTCATCCTATATTTATACATTCACCGCTAGCGGAAATAGAAATTGCGCGAAATGCAGAAACGCAAACGCGAGAAACGCGAAGATGGAGGATTAAAGGGTTCGGTGGAAATACAGCGCGACACCAACCTGCCCATTCTGTGTCCGAGCGGTCCAAACAGATTGGTGCCGATCAAGTAGCTGATGCTCGCCGGTATAAAGGTGGCGCCTTGCTTCCATCTGCTCGCACCCATCGTGTCCATCATCCAGATCGGCAGACTAGGTTCCAGCATAGCGATGCCCATGTTTGCGAACGTTATAGCGCCTAAAATAAATCGCAGGCGACAATCCGCGTGGAGCGAGGATACGAGAGATGGGAGACCAATGGTTGTTCGGTTCGAAGCTTACCTGCAGCCAAAAGGATATAGGGATCGGTGATCAAAGTTTTCAGAGACGGTGGTTCCGCTTCGGTGTACACCACGGACGGTTGCAGCACCAGAAGTTGTAGAACTTGAAACAGCGGACGAGCGATGAGTAAGCGTACGTAAGGGCGAAATACGAAGTATGAAATACTAAATACTAAATACTAAGCGCGGGAAGAGAGGTGGCGCGTACTCACTTCCGTCGCCGAGAGCCAAAGCGGAAAGGATCAAGAACGGAGCGGACTTTCCTACGAATTCGTACATGACACCGCCGAACGGCGGCCCGATGAGAACGCCCAGAGCCAAACCACCGAGCGCGATGCCCATCGCGTTTCCGCGCTCCTTGTCGTCTTGGTATCTTTCGGCCAGCATGCCCATACCTGCGCCAATCCATCCATCCGTTATCCATTTTCGCTTTTCAACGCGTCAACGAAACGTCGAGCAAACGATCGATACGCCTCTCGCGTTTACCTGACACGCTGGAACAAGAAGAGCCCACTCCCTGAAGCGCCCTTGCTAAAAACAGAATGCCGTAGCTTCGTCCAAATGCGAATATGAGCGTGGAAAGGAACATAATGATGAAGCCGGTGAACATGGGTATGCTGTAACCGATTCTGCAACGAAACGCAATCGCGTGGTTAGAAGTTGGTCGAGCGCGGGCCAACGGGGACGACGATTTCTCGAGGGAGCACGCTTACTTGTGCGTAAGCGGGCCCACGATTGGATTTGCCAGCAGCTGAACGAAAGCCTTCGACGCGAACATTATACCAACGGCCACCGTTTCTTGGAGCAGCTCGCGATGCCGCTGCTCCTTCTCGTCCACCTCCGCCGCTGAACTTGCCACGCTGCCAGCCGCGTTCTCTGCAACAAACCGCAGCTCGGATGCAATCACCTCGTCGCGTTGCGCGAAATATCGCAAGATCGTCTCTCTTACCGGGCAACCCAGTTGACTCGATGCTAGAAAGCGTGCTCGTGTAGAGGAACTCCAATTGAGAGGCGTTCGCGTCACGGTTCTCCGGAGCGCAAGGACATTTCGGCGTGGTAGTTAGGCTGGAGGCGGTGGACGCGACCGAGTTGCCGGCCGTTACGGCGAGCGTCGTGCGTCGAGATCCAACTCCGTCCAGATGTTCGCTTAACGTTGCGTTAGGATGCTTCATATCGTACAGAAACTCTGGTATAATCGGCACTGCAACGCGTTCCTTTTTATTAGCAACCAGACGCACCGGAAGCTACCTTGCTGTGTCGCAGCTATACGCGAAACGTGGGGAATCGCGTAAAATACGCGCAAGGTGCAACGTGCAAACGACAGCGATGCGACGATCAAATGCGATTACGCGGCATCGAATACGCGAACGGAGAAATGGAGTAGTTAAATGCGACCCGTGCGACTGTTTTGCGAAATCGAGCACCGCTCCGTAGCGACTCTCGCAGTCGCTTATCGAAGAAGAAAAGTTACCCGTTTGCCTGGCTGCAGCGCAAGGCTTCTCGATCTTCCCTCGTCTCTGGAATCGCCAAGGCTTTTCCGGACCTGCTCCACGCTGACCCTCGCGTTCCCTTTCTATAGGCCTCTTTCCGTTTTTCGTCTAAACCTATTCTCAAAGCTAACCTTGAGCTGCGCGCAGAAATCACGATACCGCGTTTGTCTCGAGGGACGACACGGCGTTCCGCGAACATGTTTCTCAGCTCGGGGGTGTAACTCAGTGGTAGAGTGTCTGCTTCGCATGCTGAAAGTCCTGGGTTCAAATCCCAGCACCTCCAACCGGAGAAGAGCGAACAAATTTTTTTTTTCCTTTTACTTTCTCGTCTCGACGCCTCGATCGCGAGCAAAGCAGCTCCGCTGGAAACGCGGCTCCGCAAAAATCGTTGGCGAAACTATGAATTTGACGAAGCGCTGATGGCGAAAGGCAGGGGAAAGAATAAAGGGAGGGAGCGAGTCGTTGAAGGAGGCGCGGAAAATCGAGGATGGTTCCATCGAAAGCGCATCTGATGATTTGTTAGCGCGCGGGAGGAAAGCTATTTCGTATACGTATACGTATACGTATACGTATGAGTATCCGTATAGGGTATAGGGTATACGGTACATAAATGTATGACCACTTATCTAGATTGCCAGAACGGCGTCCGCTGTCAGCCGTTAGCCGTTAGCCGTTAGCCGTCAGCCGTCCCCTCGCGTATATTTTCGAGCGGTCGAGCAGTTTCTACCGAGTGGAATCATGCGCTTGACCCACACGAGCGCGTGCCTCGTGAATTAAACATCTTTCGACACCGCGATAAAAGAAAGCCAGCTCCTCCTTCCACTCCCATTCCTACCGGTCGAGCGGCCGAGCAGTCAAGAGTCGGGAGTCGAGAGGGCAAACCTAAGCAGCTGGAAAATTCCATGGAGACCTTCTCGTGCTCTTCGCGCGCTAACCATCTTGCCGAAAACTCTACTCCACCTCTCCGCGTAGAAACTAAACGACTCTCGATCCCCGCTCTAGTTCGCCGATTCCTCGACGAATTCGCGAACACCTAGCGAAGCACCGTTACGAATTCCTTCCCGTCGCATTTTCCTCCGTTAGAATAGAGGCAAATGGAAATTCTCGAGTCGAATGAAAGTTGATGGAAAATTTGTGTGCGTTGGAGGGATTAGGAAGAATCGATGTTACTTACCAACCGTAGTCAAGAGCATATTGTCCAAGAGCAAAGCGATGGCGACGATCACGAGGACCAACCTTCGCGATTCTCGACATCGTTGCAGCCAGCCGTTCCATTCTCCGCCACCCATCCTTCCTCCGTGGTTCGCTCCTCCTCCTTCTTCGGATAGCCTGCAATCAGTGGAACGGTGAAAAGATAAAGCCGCTCAACCGTCGCGTCGGAGCATTTGAAATTTCGACGACGGGTCGGAGCCGCGGGCGAAAAACAAACGTGCCCTCGATCGTTCGAGAGAATCGTACACAGAGGCACGAATGCGAAACTCGAAGAAATCCGAACAGCGCGGCGTCCGAGTAAACTAATTAGCGGTGCGAAGCTGTTAGGCGCGCAATCGACGGTAGCTTTCCTTTCAGCACCGTCTGTCTATTCGTTCCATTCTCGCTCGAAGAATCGCGGCTGGTCGATGTTGCGCGGCAAAACTGTCTTGTGCTTGATGGATGGAAAATGGAAGGCATTCTTGGAGGAGAAGCATTCGGTAGTCGGTGATTCGGACTTCCGGCACTCTATGCACTCAAGGCAACTGTCTCGGTGCTTTGCGCGCTCAGCAATTGACAATTGGCTATTGGCTATTGGCGATCGGACGTGGACGATCGGCTTGGCTTGCACGCGAAAGAAGCGAGGAAGGCGTCGCGAGTGCAGGGATACGCGTGGATGGAGGGAAGAAAGGGAGGATCGGAAGGGAGGGCGCGGAAGCGTTCATCCCTAAAACGCGATCATCGACGCTTCGAAGGCGGATCGTTCGATGGCGGGGCTATAGAATTAACTGCATTAATTGGTCGCTTTTAACGGTATCTGGCATGGAGCGTGGCGCAACCATTGCACAGCCGATGCCCTCACCGCTCCTCTTTTATTCATAATAACTTGATTACCCGATGCTTTTAGCTCGGCTAATTTTCGCACGCTCCCCGTGAATAGGAAGCCATTAAGGGAGTCTAAAGCGGTACCCGACAACGATTCCTACCACTTTCCTTTCCCCCCCCCCCCCCCCCCCCCCCCGTTTCTCCTTGTCACCTCATTAAGAGGCGCTTTCTCGATTTTTACGAAACGCACAAAGAAGAAGCCCCGAGCAATTTACACAAACTGCTGGCTAGATAGATAGGCGAACAAGCGAATTCGGTGCAGGGGAAAGTACTCCCGGGAGGGTTGCTCCCACGAGATAAGCCTTCTTTCTTTCGCATTCGCCCGCTGCCTTCGCCCCACTGTACACACCTCTCCATCACTCCACGTCCGCGCGTCCCTCTGCACCCTTCCCCCCTCGCAATCGGATCCATCGATTCGCCGAGTGCACGAGATTTCGCGTACCCCCAACGTTCGTAGCTACCTCGATCCACGCGGCTGCCTGCTACGCTTAAGCATACAGAAAGAGAGAGAGATCGATAAGTAGCGGTGGCTATCGGAGCAAAGAGGAGAATCGGCAACGAGAGATCGCGAAAAGTTAAGTTAAGAAGGGCGGCGCGAGTGGACGAAGAGGGCGAGAGAAGGAGGAGAGAAGCAATCAGTACTTCGCTGAAAGCCAGGTCCCCTGGGTGCGCGCATTATTCTCGGAAAGAACCGGAGAAGATTTCTCTCTTGCCACTCGTGGCCTTCTCCGCATCGCTTCTTCTTCTTCTTCTTCTCGTCCTTTTCCTTCTTTTCCTTCTTTCCGTCGTGATTCATTCTCTTATCCGTTCGGTAATTACGACGTCTTCGAATGACCGCGTGCAGTCTAGCCTCTAGCTGGGAAAAGTCTTTACCGGCTTTCCCTCCAGACCGAGTCGATTCTTCTTTGCGTTGGAGCGGCTTCGACGAAAGCCTTCCTTTCTTCCTTCCTTCGGGCGAAAGTTTGGCTCGCTGAACACGCGGCGAGTCGAGACAGGGATCCCGGACGCGGCGAGCCGTCGCGTCGGAAAGGCCGCGGACGTCCGTCTATCCGGCAAAGCGAGGAGCGAGCCGGAGTCCAGAGTACGCGCGCTTCGAGGTGGAATCGAATTATCGAGAAATCGCGACGGTCGGGAACGCGAGCGTGGAAGCGATGCCTCGAAATCGATGGCTCGAGTGCGCGTTATCCAGCGGAATGTAGATGCCGTCGAAAGTGTTTGACACGCGGTAGTGGCTTTGCGATTGACAGTTTAGTTGGCTTCGCGTTGATGAAGTGACTGTGGAACCAGCAACTCATCCGACCTCGTTATCCCGATTCGATAGACGCATACGCGTTTCCACCCTTCTCCTCCGCCTCCGCCTCGCCGCCGCTGCTTCTAGCCTCCGCCTCCGCCTCCGCCGCCGCCGCTTCCGTCTCGCTTCTTCCACCACCCCCTCGCGCCACTCGACCGTCCTTTTTCGCACCCCTGCTCCGATCTCGATTCCGATCCCCCTCCCTCGACCCTGTCATGCCCATTTTCTCGTTCCACTCTTAGCCGCGCGCGTTTCATCGTGCGCGATTATATTCCGCAGACGAGTACACGGAGAAAGGCCAGCTAATAGAAAAATCGTGTCGACCGTCAACCGGCTCGATTTATCTTACGGTCATGCCGCGGCCGTATCTCCGACTCGCGTCCGCCTCTCCTTCCTCACCGGTTCCGCGCTTTTCCATTCTTTCGCTGCTACGAACGGTGACGAGTGGCGAGCTAGTTGCGACGCGACGATCAAAGCAAAATAAAACGCTTGCCACGGATAAATCTCTCTCTCTCTCTCTCTCTCTCTCTCTCTCTCTCTCTCTCTCTCTCTCTATCTATCTATCTCTCTGCCAGAGCTGTCGTTGCACGGGCGAGCCCTTTGCACGCGTCGCGGCAACTCTCCGCTTTCCCAAACTTAGTTTCCACTTTGAGAAGCAATTAGTGCCGCTTCTAGACCGAACAACCGGAATAGTACAGTTTCGTCGAATGAATAGCTGGATCGTATCTTCGAAGCAACTTTATAACGCGGCCTCCCAGTTAAAGGAAAGTTACTCGCGCGGATCGACGCGATTTCAACCGAGCGGAACGCTAACTAGATCTCGTCACCGACACGTACTACGCACCTTTTCAAAACTTTGTCATCCACCTATCCGTGCCGCCCTGCCAGCATGACGAAGAAATAAGAAGCTGCCGGCGCGGCGCGACGGAAGCGGAAGCCGAGGGGCTGCTAGCCGCGAACAATCGAAGCGGAGTAGACGCGTTTAAAAGGCAAACTGTTGCTTCGGGTCTCAACAAGTTGGCCGACCGAGCGAGCAACCGATTAGTCCACCGATCGATTCTCTTCTCCAGTCTTTCGCCCCTGACTTTGGAGGCTGACACCGCGTAATCGCGACCCCGCACCGACGAATCTTTCCAAACTTCCCACCGATCTCGGTTCCTTCTTTCGGATGCCGTCCGCCCTCAGTCGCTTACCTTTCCGGCTTTCAATTTTCCGCAACAGTTGCCGCTTAGCGACTGACGCTGCACGCGAACGTTCGATGCACTCGCCGGTGCTGTCCCCCAACTGTATTCGAACTTTACGTACCTCGGATTACGCGCAAACGATTCAGCGTGCACGCTACTTGCGCGAGAGATGTTTACGCGTGACAGTCGGCGGCCGCGCGGCGGATCCAAACGCGATAGTTGAGCCGGAATAACTTAAAAGCTTAAACCGTGCGTGGAGACAGGCTGCAAGCACAGCCGTCTTGTCTGCGAACTTTCAACATCGTTGCTAGGTTAAAAACGTTCGACGCTGTCGCCTACGCGGCGAAACGAAACAAGCGGAGGGCGGGGGAGAAGAAAATGTTGAAAAATGTTAGGCCGAAAGGAGGAGGAGAAGGACGGTAGATGCGGTTGCGTGGCGTGGCGCGAGGGACGCGGCCCGTCTCCTATTAATTTGGCAGAGACGCGAGCGTATCTCCGATCGCGATTCGCCAATAGAGGCACCGGGGACAACGAAGAGGGAAACGAGAACGGGGTTGCCGTGATAAGATACGCATGAATGCAAACGGGAAGGCAAAATAAAGTTACGACTGCGACGCCGTTTAAACGAATTTACGAGATCCTCGGCTGTTCGCATCCTCCGGGCACCCATATCGAGCGTCTCTCTTTCAGTCGATTCAAACGCCAAGAAGGTTTGTTAACGCAGTGATCCGCGGAAGCGGAAGCAAATTGGATGCGAGAAGACGCGAAGGTGAGGGAGAAAAGGGAGGAAAGGGAGAAAAGGGAGACGATCTAGATGGATGGAGAGGAAGAAGCGGAAGAGGAAGAGGAAGAGGAAGAGGAAGCGGCAGAGGAGAGAGAGGAGGTCGGAAGGAGAAGCTGGGTTCTCGGTTACCGGGTCTGGCGATCGGGTAATCGCATTATACCTGGTAATTACGAGACCGCTCGCAGTAGTACAGGACAAGCTTGGAGCTCGGGCAAAGTACCGAGCAGGGTTATGCAGATTGCTTTATAACCTTGTTACCGATCGCTCTATTAACCTCGCGAGCTTCATACCGGAGACCATTTTTCTTGCCAACCGCTACTCGAACGATACCTTCTTCCGGAGGATCTCGGAAAGGGAAAGGGAGTCGAAAAATTGAACGCGGTCCGAAGGGAAGAGCAAGACCACTTGCAAAGGGAAGAGAAGCGAGAATGGCTGCTCGTTTTTCAACGACGGCCACGATGAGCCGCAGCGGACGAGAGTCGTCTGCTGAAATCGAGACTTAACCCTGCGAACGACACACGGAAATGAGGGTACATCCTCGAGTGTGAATTCAGAGCTAGCTTTAAACTCACCGAGTCCCGCCTCGTCTCGTCTCGTCTCGTCTCGTCTCGTCACGTCTCGATTCGAAAGCTCCGCGACGCACCGTGGCACGGACAGAGCCGGACAGCCGGACAAACGGAAATTCAGCCATAAGAAAGGGATTCTCAGCCGCTCTCTTCATCCCTCCCACCCTCCCTCCCTCCTTCTCCTTTTCGCCCCTTCGAAGTAGATCGCGGACGAGAAGCTTTGTCTCTCGTTGGAATTTTTTACCGAGAGTGGTCGAGAATTGACAGGGCGTTGTTGTAAGCGTCGGAAGAATCGCAAAATCGCAAAATCGCGTATGCAGCGTACTCGACAAAGGACGCGCGATCACGGCTCCCGGTCTCTTCTGTTCGAAACTTTCGATCGAAATCGGGACAGAGGGAAGTACCGCGGGCGGCACGGCGGCACGCATACGAAAGGGAAAGCGGCGTGGAAGGCGAGCGCAACGCGTCGATAAACGGAATGGAAAGAAAGCAGAGAAAATGAGTGTTTCTTACCTATGGCGTGGCAGACGACGAACTGGTAGAACGGAGTGAATCGGACGAACGAAGAAAAGGTAGAAGAGCCGGTCGGTGCGTATCGATGGATCTCTGGTGAACGAGAGTAGTAGCAGTAGCAGTAGCAGGAGGACAGCGACGACGGCGACCACGGCGACGGCGAGCCGGATGGGAAAGAGTCGGCGTGCTCGCAGGTGGAAGCGCCGCGGCCGATTGAGAGCGACGATGGTGGCGAGGGTGCATCTCACCCCGATTTTTCCAGCTCGGGGCTCAATCGCACTCTCTGCCCACCGTGGTCCGCGTTCGCATTCGCGTTCGCGTCCGCGTCCGCGCTCGCGCTCGCGCTCGCCTTCCCGTTCCCGTTCCCGTTCCCGTTCCCGTTCCCGTTCCCGAAAGCGTCTCCTTCGCTTCTTCACCCGTCGTCGCCTCTCTTCTCGATCCTCGAAGATCCAGAGACTCGTCGCCGACCACTCCAAAGCGCATGGTCCATCGCGCCTCCGGAAGCCCCCACTCTTCTCCTTCGCTCCCGCCCCTTTCACGCTTCTCTTCGCCCTCTTCCGCCAGCTTCCGCGACAACCCTCCCCCTGGCTACGCATCCACGCATCCACGTACTCATTCATCCCACCCACTCTTCCTCCCTTTCTCCTCTCTCCTCTCTCCGTACTCCTCTACAACTTATCTTGCTCGCATCCTTCGTCCGTCTCCTTTCCGGTTTCTCTTTGCCATCGATCGCGATCCCATCTCCCGAACGCAGACACGAAAGAAAGAAAGAAAGAAGGGAAGAAAGAAGGGGAAAAGGGTAGAATTGCCGCGTGGCGTCGGTGGGAAGTAAAGGCAAAGGGAAAACAGGCTGAAAGACGGCGAGGAACGGAGATGGAAAAGCGCGAATGGGAGAGGGGCGAGGTATTCGGAGAGGGAAGGCGGTATTAAGATTAAGATGTACGGGGTGGCAGAGGAATGAAGAGATAGTTGGCGAACGAAGGGAATGCGGAGCGAGGTCGAAAGGAACGCGAACCCTTCGAAGAATCCTCGATACGCGAGCGCGTCCCAGCGCCGCTTTATTAAACCGACTTTTATCACGTTCCAGAAACCGACTTCCCTTTCCCCTTTGCAGCCTCTTTCTCGCGGTTAGTCACGCGAGACCGAAGGAAACTCGATCGATCGTGGAACGTCTGGCCGAGGACCGCCACGGTATCCGACGGAAGAAAAATTTGCCGGAAAAGACTATGGAGATGCTATGCAGCGAGACGCTAACGCGTCCCAGCGGAAAGAGACGTGTAACAGCAGCGCGTAAAGTTGGCGGATGACGGTGAGCGCGACCGCCGTCGACGAGGACGCCGACGCCGACGCCGACGCCGTCGCCGCGTTCCGTGCGATTCGTGCCCCCTGTTACCACCTGTGGAGCTCAGCCAGAAGGCGATATAGAAATTCCAAGCAGGAAAGCGAGCTCACTTGTTGATTTTAGGAAACTCCAGGGAAAACGCGTTCCAGCTGCAACTTGTTGCTAAACCGACGCGCTCTCGCGATCGACGTTCTCCTTTCGTCCTCCATCCTCCATCCTCCATCCTCCATCATTTCAGCTGCCTCTGCAGCCGTTTCGATTACTCTTCCCGCTTGCACGGTGCTCGATCGCGGCATCGAGAACCCAGAACTGGAGCGGGACGGAACGCCTGTTCGTGGCAGCCGCTTCTCCCGCTCGCTATACCTATCTCTCCTCTGTAATTAATTCAAGGAGGAACGGATCGCGACGACGACGACGACGGCGCGGCGGCACAGATTGCCTCAACCGTCCACTTGCCGGCTCCGCTTCTCTTTACTTTCCTTGCATATTCTTGCATTTCCGTAATTTATCGCGGCCAAGAAGGATTCGACGCGACTCGGCGCGAGCAATCCCCGACGAAGCGTTGCGCTGACGCGAATCGTAAGAGCGATGGCCAAAAGGAAAGCTCGCAACGAGATCGCACGGGATTACAGAGGAACTCACTTAACCGGTAGGTATCGAAGAATCCGGTAAACGTCTCCACGCCTACCCTCCATCCATCTACCCGTGTCTCTCTTCTTTCTCTCCTTCTCTCCGCTCTCCTATCCAAGTCAAGCGTAAACGCATCCGAAAGCGTTGTCCGTTAACCATTAATCGTTAACCGTTAACCGTTGGCTGGAAAGTATTGCAAAAAAGGAAGGAACGAGAGAGGGACGTGATGATCGATAGGGAGGCTAATAGGGTTCCTCGAACGCAGCTTCGCCAGCTATCGCCGACGACGGAAACGTGGGTTTCTTTCTTTCAGCCAATATCGGAGATGCGCGTGTTCGGCGAGCGTGCAGCCGAAGCGAAGGACGGAGCTAGAGGCGCGAGGCAGGGGAGAAACGAGCCGAAGTATTTTTAAAAGGCTTTTTCGTCAATCTATCGAAACGATTATTTTCGCTTTGACAAACGCAGCAGCGCATCGTACGATGCGTCTCGACCCGAATATGTAACACTGGATATGCATGGATACGGCCCACCGGCCGACGGTCGTCGAGAGGTGTCAAGCGTGCTTCGGTCCTTTGCCACTATTCCCCGTCGCACTCAGCATCGTTTAGTCGACGGTAGCCGCCCTACGCTCCGCCGCACCGCACCGACTCCTTTCGATCCGACGGAACCGTACTGTATACCGTGTAGCGTGGCACTCCTTCCTTCCTCTTTCTCCAAGATTCATCTTGCCTAGCATCGAAACGGCAATGAAACGCGCCAAGCGTTTTAACTCCAACCACCACGTACATCGAAACCCTTTCTCCCCTCTTCTCCACTTTCCGCGTATTCTTTGCACGAGTTAACTTTGCCACGCGCTTCCTCCTCCTCCTCCTCCTCCTCCTCCTCCTCCTCCTCCTCCTCCTCCTCCTCCTTCTCGTCCTTCTCTCCTTTCACCGTGGAACAATCAAAAGGGAAAGTCTCGAAAGCTTACTCGTATTTCAAAGGAATCGTTTATTCGATTAATCATCTACGCGTATTCCCTCGGAAACGTCGACGTCGCAGCCATCGAATCGAATCAAATCGAATCGAATCGAACGAACGGATGAGTAGACGAGAGAAGAGCAGCGGTGCGTCCGTTGACTTTAGGCGGCAGAACTTTAGTTCGTGCTTCGAACGACGGTGAAAAAGGAAGCCGCGGTGGACATCATCTGAAAGGAAGAAAATGAAAGAGAGGATGGCGAAGAGGGAAGGTTGGCGAATGCGAGAAGTGGAGAAATACAGAGGCAAACGTTTCCAAAGAAAGGCCGACGAATTTTCCGGCCATCAAGCGGACCGGCCTTTGGCCGCGGATCATCATCAAGTTTGTAGACTTTCTGAAGCTGCCGGGATATCGATACCAGGGCATCAGGTAGGCCGCGTGGGCAATCGCTTCGCTCTGGAAACGTAAACGAAAGGAGACGAAGAAGCGCGGATGATAGTTAGGTGTCTGGGCACGAGTTACCTTGGTGAGAAGAATGTCCGCGGGCCAGTTGCAAAGGAGAAGCTGTGTCGTGGCGATCGAGAGCTGCGTGATGTACTTGTATTTGTCGGGACTGTCCTGTCGGGGCCGAGGCGACGCACAACCGGGCAAGAACAAGAGCAAGAAAGGTGACAGAGGAATCGCCGCATACCAAGCTCGAGACTTACCTCGACCAGTTTGAAGCCAACCACGGAAATGTTGTACGTGCTGGCGATCAGCTGCACGAGAAAAATGAAGTTCGTCAAACTTTGGATGTCGCGGCAAAACCTGGTCGACAAAAATAGGCAACAGATGAAAGCGTATCGCGTGGACTAGGCGAGGCGAGTTGGAATCGCCAATTCCACTCACTCGAACAGCATTCGATGGTGGATCACGCAAATTCGCAAGCTTTTCGTGAGCGCGCCGGCCGACGCGCGCTCAATCGAGCGCAGGCCCTCGATTCTGCGTCGAATCGCGTCGAAGTAGCCGCAAGCGATCAGAATGAGCAGAGGGCCGATCATGTCCACTCCGACGCAAACGAAGCCGATGTTGAACACGAGTAAAAGCTGAAACGCGTACATCATCTCATACCACGGGCTCTCCTCTGCCTCGATGATCAACGTGTACGGCAAGCGTCGGTGTCGTTCCCCTGCCTGCAAAGCGAGAACGCCTCCCGTGGCGTTTTCCGCGGCGCTCTCAACCCGGTCCGCTTGCTCGAATATCAAATGCCCGAATAGGGCAAACAGCACGTAAAGCAAGATCGTGGCAACGCAGCTAGCTAGGTAGTAGCCGGTCAATCGCTTCGCTTTGTCGATGTAACTTGCAACGATGTCCTTCTCGCGCGGCTTCTGCATCGACCACAGGGACTCGCAGGTGGTCAACAACTTGTGACAGCTGCCGCGGAGCCATAGCAGGATCGTCAAGCGTATTTGGCTGCACGCCACCGACATCGCCATCGCGATAGATTCGAAAACGGCGGCGAGATCGTTGGTGTTTATTGCGAACTGGTACGTGTACGAAATACTGAAGATCGAGTAAGAGACGAACGTTGCAAACGCCAACCCGTTTCTGCCCGCAAACCCTTTTCCGCACGGAACTACACCGCCCAATCTCAGCAGAGCCAGATTCAGTCCGATCATTCTCCGGAACTCCTGCTCCGTTTCGTGATCGGTCATAGCTCGGCTCCGTTCCTTCGGAGTGCGGCTCGTGAAAACCCCAATCATTCCACTTTCGCCTTTTCCTCGTCATTTTTTCTCCTCCCCCTTTCCCTTTCCCTTCTTCCCTTCCTTCCTGTTTTTCTTTTCTTCTTTTTTCCGTCGACCAGGACACCGCGACGCGTGGGAATCTGCCCGTGGTGTTCGGAAACTCGACGTCGATAGACGCGGCAAAGCCGCGGCGGGGGCAGAGGCATTCCCTCCAACACCTATCATTATCGGCAGCTGACCAAAGTCAAAGTTTCCCGACGCCGCAAACATTTTCCGCGAAACACGCGAGATCGCGTGAACGCGGGCCGCGATTCATCGCGCATACGCACACATGCATACCCGTGCCCCCGCGGGGACGCGAGCATCGCGCTGGCCGCGAGCAAGCTTACGGTTAGAGAAGCTCGAAAGCTCAAGAGCTCTGGATAGATCGTACCATCTGGCGATCTCGGTGGACGGAGCAGAAGGAGCAAGAGGGTTGGAAGCGTCGCGACCGACGCCGAGCAAGGCGAGCAAAGGGGAGAGCTTTACCCGTGGAGGAAGGCTAGTCGGGTTATCGACGTAGACGCGGTGCAGTGGCGGCGAAGAGCGGCAAGCAGCGCTGCTATTTCGAAACCACGGGACGCGACGCGTCGCGACGCGAAGCGTCGAGCCGTTTCGACGAGGGATGGCAGGGCGGAAAGATCGATCGGTTCTCGGCAGAAATCGCAAGCCCGCTGACTGCGCGAACGGCAGGCTGGCGAGGGGGTGAAGGCATCGGGCATCGGGCAATGGGCAACGTGGCGGCGTAGCGCAAACCAGTGGAGAAGTAAAGAAGGGTGGGTGGAGTCGCGGTTGCGGTGGCGCGCTCGCTCCGCACTCGTAGCAAGCCGTTGCGATCGCAGTTTCGCACGAAAATCGCGCGAACGGTGACGGAGCCGCGCGAGCAGCCAACGAAACCAGAAGAAACCAAGAGAGGAAGGAAGAAGCAACGAGACAACGGCGGCGGCAACCGAGGCGAGCAAACTCTGCGGCAATACGTCGCGATGACACGCCGCTGCTTCTCCCGCCACGTATTTCTCGCGATCTACCCCGGCACCCTCGCCGATACGTGATCTCGGCCGTAGACGTGGATCAGCGGAGGAATCCAACCTGCGGGCCGAACCTCCGCCGAGTCTCGGAAAGTCGGAAAATCGGGAAACCGGAAAATCGGAGAATCGGAGAATCGGAGAATCGGAAAAGGGGTGGACCTACGTAAGTAAAAAGAGAGAGGCAGTAGCCGACATCGAAGACCATGGCAGCCGACCTAGAGCACTCTGCCCGAGCTTTTGTCCCGGACCTACCGTTCCGATCGATATCTCGCCAACCCCGTCCTTTCTCTCCGTCTCTTTCTCTCCTGTTACGGCTTTCTGCACGCGCCTACTCGCGTGCAATGTCCCTTTTGCCCTCTTTCTTTCTTTCTCTCCTTCTCTCTATCTCTCTTTCTCTCTTTCTTCGTCGCGTGCTCCACCGCGATTTACCAGCTAGCACCTCGCCTCGTCGTTCCTCGCGTCCGCAAATTTCTCAACTCGTCTTCGCGTTCCGCTTTCGTAATAGGAAAAACGATCGCAGTTAAGAAACCGCGAGACGGTGCAGGAAACGGAGTTTTCCGGATTACCTTGAAAGCGACGCGTGACCGACTCGGCTCGAGTCGTTTGCATTTGCGCGTGAAGCGAATTAGTCGTCATAGGAGACGTAACGCTGAATGCGGAGTGCATTCGTTAGCGAGTGGACGGCGACATTGGCGTTTCGCGATTCGCGATTTCAGTTGGTAGCGGAGGCTCGAGCGAGCACGCTCGCGTGGAAGCTCGCGCCGAGGCTCGCAAGGGTGACCAGAAGCGCCGTGACCAGCGAAGGAAGCTCGCGAGAAGCTCTCGAGTGGGAACGTGGAAAGGAGCACGCGGTTCGAAGGTTCGTTTCTCCGGTCGCGACTCCCTAGAGATAGACACCGATCGAGCCGTCGCAGAGACGGAGAGAAGAGGGTGGTGGGCTGTATTCGAGGAGGTGCTGGCACCGACTCCGGCACACGAGCAACAGAAACAGAAACAGAGACAGGGAGAAGTGAGGAATGCGGAGGTAGAGTGCGCGAGGCGGAACTGTCGACGCGACACGACGCGACGCGACGCGTGGCGAAGCGATGCGATGCGATACGATGCGATGCGATGCGATGCGGCGTTAGGAGGCAGGAGGCAGGGACGAGATTGGCAAAGACCAAAGGCAAAGAAAGCGCAAAAATGCTACGAGAAGGAGGGCCCGGACCTGGGCGGAAGGGAAACGGGAAGGTTAAAGCGTCTTTGCGTTGCTCGCGTTCCAGCGTTTCAGCGTTCTAGCGTTCTAGCGTTCTAGTGTTGTCGCGTGCTCGCGCTCCTCCCTGCTCGAGTGCCACAGCCACTTGGCCGCCTCCCTCTTCTCCCCTTGTCTCGTTCTCCACCGCCTCGCAAGAAGAGGATATCGCGGCTAACTTGCTCACGGATATCCGCATTGTTTCGCGTCAACCAGCCAACTCAGCTGACCTACATTCCCTGGCCACCAAGCAAAATGGGATATCGAGCCACTCGATGCTCATCTACGGAAAAGCACTCGGGATCCCTGCGCACCTTCCGTCGGCGTCTCGTTTGCCGTTGCTGCCGCCGTCGCGAGCTCTCTCATTCGTTTCGCTTGGTCAGTGGTTGCCGGTTGCCAGCCGCCGGTTGCCGGTACCGTGTTCGCCACGGCTACCCGTTCCCGCTTTTCTCTCGTTCTTCATTCGCTCCACGGACCTCGCGCATTTTGCCCGTCTTCCCGTTTCCACGCTTCTCCGTTTATGGCCGCTCGCTCTCGCTGCCCCAGTGCAGCGTCCACCAGTCGCACGAGGTTCGACTCGGATTTCAAGAGAGAACTCTGCTCGGTTCACGGAAACTCGTGCCTCGCCGCGTCTCTGCGGCGGTCCATGCGAACGACGCTCGGAAATCGCTCTAGAATCTGTGCGCCTCGAACGGCAGCTCCGGCTACGCGCTGTGCCTCGAGAAAAAGCTCGCGGCCGATATCGCGGTAGATCGCATCGCATAGCTGGAGACGCCACTCAGCGCAGCGGTGTAAAAGAAGAAAAAGAGCAAGGCAAGCATGGGACGCGCGACGGGGCGCAGTGATTCAACGATGATCGACGATAATCGTCGATCAAGGTCGATCGCGCGTGCTCTCGGTCATTTGATACGTTTTCAATTGGCATAGGTCTCCGTCGATGCGACTGACTCGCTCCTTCTCTCCCTCCTTCTGCTTCTGCTTCTGCTTCTCCTTCTCCTTCACCACGACGCTTCCTTCTTTCCAATCCCCCTTCCAACTTTCTACGAGTCCGCGTGCCGTACTAAAAATAAGTTAATGCCAAAGCATCGTCTTTCGTGCACGCTGCTATGAAAAGAAGAACACACGGTGGAAAGAAATCGTGGACGAGGCGTTCGTAGACGAGAATACGTGCTCCCTTCGAAAGGAAAAGTTTCGCGTAATCGCGTGAAATGCATCTCGAGACGATCAGCAAACACCGGAAGCGGTCGGCTCGCGGCTCGCGGCTAGCGGCCGGTCGCTCTGGTATACGCAAAAGGGAAGGCAAGGGAAGAGAAGAAGAGCAAGCCTGGTTCGCGCCGAACGGTGACTTTGCTGCACCGATAACGACCGTGAAACGTAAATCCAGAAGCAGGCGGAAACGCCCCCCGATCCGCGATTTCCTTCCATTTGTCCCTTCCGCTTGCCGCTCGGTTCTCGTGCCGTCGCATTCTCGGGGACGCGACGCGACGCGACGCGACGCGGTAACGCGGTGATTTCGGTAAAGTCCACGAACGCGAACGCGAACGCGAACGCGAACGAGAACGAGAATAGAAGAAGCCCCAACCGATAGGATCTCGCCGTCTACTTTTGACCAGCTTTCGCTTTTCTTTCTTTCTTTTCACAGATTTCGTCGAAATGAGGGACCATCCGTGGCGCCCCTTCTCAGATACGAGGTAACGCGACCGCGCGATACGCGCCACTCGCGATAATCTGATTAAACGGGGACGTTTCATTTGTTGCAGAACTGCCGCGTAGGAATGTCAGAATGAGAGGTAAGCTGGAAGTCGGGGGAGAGCTGAGAACTCTGCATTCTGCACGGGGAAACGTTTTGCAGGAGTGGTGCTTCTGGGAACGATTAGATCGGTTCGCGGAACTTTCCTCAGGACACTGGTCCTCGTCTTCTTGGCAACCTTCCTTTGGCTTCAGCTTCACGTGATCAGTCTGACCGGTCGAGACGCCGCTGGACAGGCTTCCTCCAACGAGACGCTCTTTTCTCTCGTCCCGCAGGAGTTGCACAGGTAAACCCACGACTAAAGCGCATGGAGAGAGAGGGAGAGAGAGAGAGAGAGAGAGAGTGGGTGCGGTGTTGCAGATTTCTGAAGGAGCGTCGAAACGGTTCGTCCTCGAGCTTGACGAACGCTAGCACAGAGACGCTGACGGAGTTGGAAATAGCGGATATTCGACGGAGCATCGAGAGGGCGAACGCGGAGCAGAGGGTGTACAACGAGGAGGCGTTTGGTCCGCTGGCCAGCGACGCTCCCGTGATAGTGATCCAGGTGCACACGCGACTCACCTACCTCAGACACTTGATAGTGTCGTTGGCCCAAGCAAAGGGAATCGAGCAAACTCTGCTCGTCTTCAGCCATGACGTCTGGCATCCGGACATCAACTATCTCGTGCAGAGCGTCGACTTTTGTCGCGTCATGCAAATATTTTACCCCCACAGCATCCAGACGCATCCTCGAAGTTTCCCGGGCGAAGACCCCAACGACTGTCCGCGAAACATCCGCAAAGAGCAGTGAGTACTCTCGCCTCTTCCATTCTTTTTGTCTCTTTTCTCTCCTCTCCCCTCTCTCCTCTATCGCTGTTCTCGGCCTCGTTCGAACCCCGCAGAGCTCTCAATCTCGGATGCATCAACGCGAAACACCCGGACCTCTACGGACACTACAGAGAAGCCAAGTTCACGCAGACGAAGCATCACTGGTGGTGGAAGGCGAATCGCGTGTTCGATCAGCTGTCCATCACCAAGAATCACACCGGCATGGTCTTGTTCCTCGAGGAGGATCACTACGTGGCCGAGGACTTTTTGCACGTCCTTCGACTCATGGAGCGGACCTGCAGGCACAGCTGCGAGAGATGCAACGTCCTGTCCTTGGGCACCTATCTCAAAACCTATAATTACTTTGCCGACTTTAGTCGAAAGGTAAGAGAGACGCGCGAATCGCGCTAAGCCTGTTAATCGCTCTAATCGCTCTAATCGTTCTAATCGTTCTAATCGTTATCGCGCTGCGCGTTCCAAATGGTCGATACGCCAACTCGCCGGTCCTTTCCTAATCTCCGATACGTGCAACAGCGCGTCGCATTTCTCGTTTCGCTTGCGCTTCCCCCTCCTCACTCTTTCACTCTCACTCTATCTCTCTCTCTCTAGCTGCACTCCTCTCGATTGCGATCGCGAGGCAAAAATTCAAACGGACGACGGACAAGACTGGTTGCGGAGAAGAGGGTGAGAAAGAGAGAGAGAGAGAGAGAGAGAGAGAGAGAGAGAGAGAGAGGGAGGAAGGGAAGTCTAGGCGAGAAGAGCGAGTATCGCGGGAGAAACGCGATCGCGTGCGAATCGTTGGACGATAGGTGCGTAGCAAATCGGCGTCGTATCGAATCATCAGCTGGATTTCAGTGTGAATATCTGTGTGTCGATGTTTCACGCACGCCCCGCACCCGTTAGTTCCTTGGGGTCAACAGTGCCCTGCAGAAGGAGCTTCTGCGTGGATTAAAGAGGCGGGAAGCGTGGATGGGTCAGCAATCGGCGAAAGCCGAGGACGTCGGTGGGAACGGGAGCAGCGGATTCGCGAGCAGCAGTACCAGTACCAGTAGCAGTACCAGTGCCAGTAGCAGTAGCAGTAGCAGTAGCAGCAGCATCCCGGCTGGATCGAGCGGCGCCGGCGTCGGCGTCGGCGACGGGATCGGGATCGGGATCGGGATCGGAATCGGGATCGGGATCGGGATCGGGATCGGGAGCGGGAGCGGGAGTGGAAACAGCAGCACCGGCGCTGCCGCCCTCCTCGCCGTCGCTCGCAACCCCCAGGCGGTGCAGTCTGCCTCCGCATGGGCTTTCCAGCTCCTACCCGATCTCTACAATCACTATCAAAAGGTGGCCGATATCTTTCGAGGACCCTTCGTCGCGACCCCTCGCCCCACCTCGTCGCGCGCCAATACTCTTCCACTCTCTTCTCTCACACTTTCCATCTCTTAATAATCTCCTTCCCCTTTTCATCCATTTTCCAAACCTTTTATCGTACCACACACACGCGTACTTACGCGCGCACGCGTTTTTTTCCACCCCTTCCCTCTCTTCTCTTCTCTACTCTATGCTACTCTATTCTTTTCTTCTCTTCTCTTTCTCTTTCTCTTTCTCTTTCTCTTTCTCTTTCTCTTTCTCTTTCTCTTTCTCTTTCTCTTTCTCTTTCTCTTTCTCTTTCTCTTTCTCTTTCTCTTTCTCTTTCTCTTTCTCTTTCTCTTTCTCTTTCTCTTCTCTTCTCGTCTCTTCTCCACGTTTTCTCGCCTCTAGGGCCAACTCGTCACCGATTTCCGCGAAACTTTGAAAACGCATTGCTAGGCACACGCGTGAGCGAGCGCGTGCGCGTATGCATACGCGTTTACGTTCGCGTCGCGTGCCGCGACGCGCTCGAGCGCACCGATCGTTCCGCGATCTTTCCGTTCGTTCGTTCGTTCGTTCGTTCGTTCGTTCGTTCGTTTTCCCTCTATCGTGGCAGCTGCCCGGCAGATTAAAAATCCCACCGTGGGTGGTACTTGGTTCGGCAGGCGGAGGTAATCCCGTGGATCTCGAGCAAACACAACATGGGTATGGCGTTCAATCGGGTGACTTGGAACAAGCTGAGAAAGTGCGCCGCCCAATTTTGCTCGTACGACGATTACAATTGGGATTGGAGCCTTCAGCACATCGCGCAGACCTGCCTGCCGCCTAGCAAAGGATCGGGGGTCGCGCCTCGCACCGAGTCCGGCTTGGTCGCCATGATGATGAGAGCGCCTAGAGTTTTCCACATCGGGGAATGGTGAGTTCAAGACCTTTCCCTCCCCGCCCGCCGTAACCACCTATAAACCGCCGCGTGTTCTCCATCGCAGCGGAGTCCATCACAGGAAGACTAACTGCGAATCGACCGCTGTGATAGCAAAGGTCCAAAACGTACTAAAGGCCGCCCGCGATCATCTTTTTCCTACTCAACTCACGCTTACCGTAGCTGGTACTGCAAAGAAGACGAAGCTCAGGAAGGGGAACGGTGGATGGGGCGACATGCGAGACCATCGACTCTGCTGGAACATCACCGTCTATCCGGATCTCTCTTTACCCTGATCCTCGCATCCAGGTCCGTTCTCCTCCCATCCTAGTCTCTCTCCTCTCTCTCTCTCTCTCTCTCTCTCTCGCTCTCTCGCTCTCTCCCTCTTTCTCTATCTCGTTGCCGACTCGTTGCCGCCTCGCGGTGTCTCCGGGAGCAAAGGCTCGCTCGCCGAGGTCCTTCGCGTCCATGGACACGCGTGGCGAATATCCGAGCACCCCTAATCGCGTACTTACGATTCGCGCGGTCTTCGTCGCTAGTCCTAGTCATCGCGTGGAACGCGGAACCACGAACCGAAAGCCAAAAGCCAAAAGAAACACCTTCGATGTTCGCTTGCAAGCTACCAGGTCGGCAAAATTCATCGCTCGAGGCGATCCAAACGAAGTTGGAACGACTCCGTGAAGCGAACCAAAGCCATCCACGAGGAGTCGCGAAATTTACATAGGCTACGTTTTATATTTGTAACGAGATCAACGAAAATAAACGAATCGACCGATTTTCTCGTACGCTCGTTTTATTGTCTTCTCAAACGTTAGTTGTCCCGTTTCCCGCTTCCAATTCTAAATACCGCTGATATACCGCTTCACACCCAGTCTCTAGAATCCTAAAAGCTTGTGGTACGCGGGCACGTTGTCGTCGTATTCCGCCTTCATAAAGTTCCCCGCTATCGGCCCCTCCAGATCGTACTTCTCGGCGAACTTCTTGATGCTGAACCGCTTCCGCATAGGCCCGTCTCTGCAACCGCCCGCGCAAACGCATCGGTGAAGCCCTTCTTGCTCCAAATCGTTCCTCACTTCTCGCTTCTCCCTTACCTGGAGCTCAATCTTCTCTCGTCGAACGTGATTGCCCCCTGATTCTGCTTGTAGAGCAGAAACACGTAACGATGCTTGCCGCTACCTTTCGGTGGCGCCGGACCCACGTACTCCGCCAGCACCTCCCCCTTCGCGATATTCTCTTCCGGGATGTTGCCCACCAGCCAGTGCCTGAACTCTCGATTGTGTCCCCTTCTATTCGGCACATCGGGATCTGCGCACCGTCACGCACCGTCTCGTTACCTTTTTATCGCCAGTCGCGTGTCGCGTGTCGCGTGTCGCGAGTCGCGAGTCGCGAGTCGCGGGAGAAACAGGTCTCGACTCCACTCGACTCGACTCGACTCTGCTCGGCTAGGTGAAAGCAGTCGCGAGTCTCGACTCTCGAGGGGAAACGCGACGACTCGCGACCATCGCGGTGGCAAGAATAAGGTAGCGAGGTAACAAGGTCGACTTTTCCTTATCCAGCTCCGCGAACGTTTCCCAGTATTTACCCACCTGTCATTACCAGCGTGTAAAGAACTCCTCCTTCGTGTTTGTAGTGGATCTCTGGAACGTTGTGCGTTTCCGTCGGAGTGAGCTCGTTTCCAAGATCCACCACCTTGTCTCCGTACTTCACCTGACTCAAAAATGGACGCGCGTTACTATCGCTCGTGCCGCTTTGTTTTAGAACCATTTAAGGCGCGCGCGAGCTCCGTCATCCTTCGCTCTCAATTTTCTCTCCGCGACAAACTATTGTAGGCACGTATTACGAAACCGGCACGAATTCGAGCGTGTAATGTTGGGCTGCCCACCTCGATCTTCTCCACCGGCGCCGCGTCTATTATGTCCGGAACGATCCGCGCTGCCTCGAATTCCGATCGAGTGTCCGCAGCCGCGACCACGCACAGGGCGTAGCTCACCAGACCTGCAACTTTGTTTTCTCTCGATTAGCGAGCGAAGCTAGCGGAATCGACGCACCGAACTCGACAAAAACATACGGACGCACCTATTGCAACGAAATGCTTCATCTCTGTTCCGATGGTGATTACCCGTTACCCGTTACCCGTTACCCGTTACCGCGGTCCTGCCAACGATAGGCAGTTTCAGCCGACTCTGGCGCGCCTCGCACCGGAGAGACCTTTTTATTCAAGCCGCAGCGTGCCCCTTCTCTGGCTAGCGATCCGTCAAGGATTCGCGTTTCGCCTAACTTCTCTTCTCCTTTATCCTCCAACGATCGCTCGCGCTTCTTCGCGCCTTTTCCCGTCGTCTTCGATTCCTAAATAGTTTCGCGATGAGGCAATCCTCCCGAGCTGGATCTAGGCGAAACCTCGGAGACGCGAGTGATCTCGTCGCGCTGCAAATCAGAATCCAGCCACGATGAGCTAACGGGACAAAGTCAACGAACTTTTTCGATGGGCCGCCGTACCCCGCTAGAATCCCATCTGCTTTTCTACATACGACGTATGTATACGTGTACGTGCAGAGGATCTCAAGGATTCCAACATCCCAACAAAAACGCGAACGCATTGGGTCGGAAAAGCGTTACGCTGACTGCCTACTCCGTCGTCAATAGTATCATTAATCCGTGTCCAAGGATTCGTCGGCTTTCCGCTTCCATGTCCATGTTCATGCTTAATAGGCAACCCTAACTTTTCCCCTCTCCAATATTCTCCCATCTAAACGGACCCAGTTCCACAGTAGCGACGTAAGAAAAGAAAATCGATATAAAGATACGCAAGACACGGGTATCGCGAAAACGGGTATGGAAGAATTACAGTGTAGACACCGGGCAAAAGTTGCATTACCCACGTTAAGAGCGCATCGTATTATATTTTGTTACAAATTAGTAACTCGTAAGTTAAGCTAACTTGTAAGAATGCGTAAGCATTATTGTAGCATGTACTTTACGAAAAAAGATGAAATAAATGGCAAATTAAAGTTAAGCAACAGTTTAAACGTTTACTGATCCGTGCAACCATCCTAGAATGACCAGTCCCAATTCCTTAAAGAGAAGTATCGCGGAGGAACTTGAACAGAAAGTTCCCCCTCGAGAACCGCTAAAAAATAGCCCCGCTCATAGTTAAATTAGTTGTAAGCTTAAAAGTTGAAATATAGAGTTTCGGAAGATAGTCCAGTTCGCTTAATATCTTGCCAAAGTACGGAGAGTTCAGCAGTTCCTGGAATTTGACGTAACTTCTCAGAGCCGCCGAAATTCTTAGAAATGACGTCATAGCACGAAAATTTAGTCGACCTCCTGGCAACTTATATTCTCCTGATACATGGTCCAAACGTTTCGAAAAACTGAGAAACGTGGTATCAGGAGCAGGAGGTGGCAAAAAGTTTTTGGCTTTGACGTCATTTCCAAGAATTTCGGCGATTCCAGGAAGTAGCGTCGTTTTCCAGGAATTGCCGAATTCCTAGGCTTTCCAGCAAAACTTCGCATAATTTGGCGACTTTGTATCAGGAGAATATGACGTGCAAGGAGGTATCCTGCGAACATGGCAAGGTGACGTCATTTCCAAGAATTTCGGCGATTCCGAGAAATGACGTCATTTTCCAGGAATTGCCGAGTTTCCTAGGCTTTCCAGCAAAACTTCGC
Source organism: Eucera pruinosa (assembly GCA_028830335.1). NCBI lineage: Eukaryota > Metazoa > Arthropoda > Insecta > Hymenoptera > Apidae > Eucera > Eucera pruinosa. The sequence goes on from JAMYCR010000006.1 coordinate 20,818,159, forward strand.
ATAATTTGGCGACTTTGTATCAGGAGAATATGATGTGCAAGGAGGTATCCTGCGATCATGGCAAGGTGACGTCATTTCCAAGAATTTCGGCGATTCCGAGAAATGACGTCATTTTCCAGGAATTGCCGAATTTCCTAGGCTTTCCAGCAAAACTTCGCATAATTTGGCGACTTTGTATCAGGAGAATATGATGTGCAAGGAGGTATCCTGCGATCATGGCAAGGTGACGTCATTTCCAAGAATTTTGGGCGATTCCGAGAAATGACGTCATTTTCCAGGAATTGCCGAATTTCTAGGCTTGCCAGCAAAACTTCGCATAATTTGGCGACTTTGTATCAGGAGAATATGACGTGCAAGGAGGTATCCTGCGAACATGGCAAGGTGACGTCATTTCCAAGAATTTCGGCGATTCCGAGAAATGACGTCATTTTCCAGGAATTGCCGAGTTTCCTAGGCTTTCCAGCAAAACTTCGCATAATTTGGCGACTTTGTATCAGGAGAATATGATGTGCAAGGAGGTATCCTGCGAACATGGCAAGGTGACGTCATTTCCAAGAATTTCGGCGGCTCTGAGAAGTGACGTCAAATTCCCAGAACTGATAAACCTTTTGGACTTCTGGCAACTCGGTGAATTTATAACGGGTTAAATCTTAATTTATTCGGGTTCGGGACTATTTTTTAGAGTTTCTCGCGGGGGATTTTGTGTTCAAGTTCCCCCGCGTTACTTCTCCTTAAAGGATTCGGACTGATGATTCTAGGATAGTGGGACAGGTCATTAAGCGTTTAAACTATTGCTTATCTTTAATATACCATTTATTTCATCTTTCTGGTAAAGTACACGTTACAGTAATGCTTACGCATTCTTACAAACTAACTTAACTTAAAATCGACTAGTTTGTAACGAAATATAATGCGATAAAATCGATGTAAGTACGGCTGCAACCACCCTACTAGCAACTACTTCTTGTATACTCATTTATGTTGCAGCTTGCAAGTAAACCTCGTGTTACTCGTAACTTAGCTATGCAAAGTAACGCCTATTCTTTTCGAAATCCTCTAGGACTTCCCCACTCCCCCTTGTTCTCATCGTTCCGAAGCAGAAGCTGCTAGTTGCTCCTTTTTCGCACCAATTTAGCATCCGAGAATATCGTCGAGTAGTTCTCGCGCTAATTCCTCGTTGAATCGTGCAGCTGAATCTATCCGCGCAAGTGGATCATCCGATGAACCTGCGCACACAAACAACGATATTAGCAACTAACTCCTATGCGTGGTCAACGTTGCTTATAGTCAAGGCTACGGAGAAATTCAAACGGACGAATAAGATCGCGCAATTGCGTCGTAGAATCGACCAAGCGTTAACCCCTATCAAACTTCTTAATATCTGTAATCGTTCACTAACCTGAGATAACCTGTTCATCGGGACGGGAGGATATCGCGGGGGGAAAAAGATAATAGAGGCAATCCCCTCTTGCTTGCTGGTCTTGCAAGCAGAGACCGACCTGACTAAACGTTTGGCAATCGTAAAGGCAACTTTCTTGTACAATGGTTGGCAGCGCGTTTGGTTTCCGCGAGTAACCTTTTGACTACGAAAGGCGTATATAAACGCCCCCGTAGATTTTATATAATACAACATACATTAATTTCGTAACTTATCATTACATAACAATATTTTAATACGCATCTTATACTTTATTACTTTAAACTTGAAATTAATTTATTCACAAGCAACTCGTTCGCATATTTAAGCTATGCGTACGTTTTTTCATTATCAATGCTCCGCATGCGTTGGTCGTGCCAATATCGCGGCGCAGTCAAAGGGTTAATCGTTCACACCCGCTTCGCGAAAGATTTGCGCTCGTATCAGAGACGTTTGTCATCTTTCGCGAATCGATTTTCGTTTGTCGAGTAAAAAGCGGCGACCAAACAAGAGAGCTCTGGGGTTTCGGATTGAAGAATTTGCGTCGGCCACGGCGCGCGTATGCCGCATACGTACACTGCACTTGATTACACTGTGTACGAGGCAGCTGGAGCAGCAGTTTCGTCACTATGTATAAACTTGTAGACGCGTTTGGCTACGAGTAGGGGTAGGGGTACGAGTACGGGCATGCGCGTGTAGGACACGGAAATACGAACTACAGGAACGAACGTTGGAGGAACAAGTATTTAATATGAAATTCGGTACAAAGTTTTCGTATGATCGCGGCTTAGAAAAGTCTATGCGAAAGCGAAAGCGAAAGTGAAGGCAAAGGCGAAGGGTTGCTCGGGGCTGACTAGCCTCCCAACTGTTTGTACAAAAGCGGAACGTAATCGTCGAACTCCGCTTGATACATGTTTCCCGCGATAGGATCGCCGAGCTTGTATTTGGCGGCGAACTTTCTTATGGCAAACTTTGCCCGATTGTCGCCGCTTCGGTTTGTTAGACGAGGCTCGTCGAACGTGAGCTTTCCAGGTTGCTTGTAGACCAGAAACACGTAGCGATGAAGTCCCGTGTCCTGCGGCGGACCCGAGCCAATGTATTCCGACAAAACTTCCCCCTTCGAAACGTCCGAGCCCGGGATGTTTCCTACCAGCCAGTGGTGCCATTCCCGGAACTTTGGATCCTTGCGACTCGGGGCATCGGGATCTGCCAACAAAATACACGCAGCCGATGCAGCCCTGCCGAGAGCTAACTAGAGATAATCAGAGCTATCGACTAACGATACGAACCGGTCATGCAAAGCGTGTAAAACGCACTTCCGTCGGCCTTCCACGTTACGCTAGGCGGATCCTTCACTTGCGTCGGTGTCAACACCTTTCCAATTTCCACTGAAAGTTCGTTCGGATAAGTAACGTTCGCGACGTCATCCGGAACCTTGTCTATCACGTCGGGAACGACGCCGTGAGTTTGCAACGCTTGGGCCATCGTGGACAAGAGACGAGAGCCGACTTCGATCAGAGGTTTTCTCGCTATTAGGGAAGCTGAAAATACATCGAGGTACGATAGCTAACGGAATCATGAAAAAGCCGAGTGATTTCTCGCGATCGCGACTACGCGTAACCGACGGCAAACCGTGCAAACTTGCATAACCTGCATACGAGACTACGTAATGCCGCCAACCGGCAACCGCTAAACTAAGCGGCTGCTGTGGCGAACGAACAAAAGAAAGGGAAATAGCAGATCATCGGAAGGAACGTAAGAAAGAAAAGCCGCCGGTGAGAGCAGATTATTGCGCCTGGGTATAGCGAATGTAACGAATCGTTAACCGCATTCAAACGAAAGCAAACGCGACGAGTTTTCGCCGACTTAATCCAGCTATTACTTGCGTTCGTTAAAAGCTGCTGTAACATGACCCGACGACAAAGATGTTGCAAATCCAACTGACTTTGCGCTAACTCGAATCCGGTATACCACACTCGTTTCTTATCGCTGCTTCTATTCGCCTTGGTTCCCTACACTTGCCTACACTGCACGGCACGCAATTCCACCCAAGCAGTGTTGCGGGATCGTGATCGAGAACGAGAACGAAAACGAATGCTGAGGGCGGGGAGCGGAGAGCAGGGGATCCGATTGGCCAACGGCTTGCTCCGCGCCACGGACATCGCCAATCGCCGGATTCCCTTCCACTGCATCTCCTTTCAACTTAACCTTGTCAAATTCCTTTTTACTAGCGGACCAACCAACTAACCAACCAAAATACTGAATAAACATTGCTTTAATTGCATAATGTATTACACATAAACTAAAGGACACGTATAACATATGATTACTTTTATATCTCTTTGCGTACATATATATACATATATATATATACACACACACACACATATATGTATATATATGCACAGATGTAAGTATATATGTACATATGCATGCGTACTCTCATATCTCACGCACGCGACTCGTAACGATCACGCATCGATCACGCATACAAATTTGCACATTTTAATCTCTTCGTATAGAATTTTTCGGCAAATTCCCCAACACGCACCAGCTACAAAGTACTTTTACACGGATGTGCACAATATACACTAAACTTTGGCGATACAGAGTACCTCGAAACAATGACGACGCTGCAAACGGTGAACCATCGCGCGGAAGCGTTTCAAAGATAGCGGAAATCCGACGGCGGATCGATATCGATTGCGATCGATTACAAATTGGTACGACGGGGTACTACGAGTGGGAAGCCTGCCCGAAAACACTTCTATCGCTATCGCTATCGCTATCGCTATCACTATCGTTATCGACTAGTTTATTTATCCGTCATTCTCCTTACATTTATTATACCGGGCGTTTCGAGTTTGAGCGCTATGCGGTTTACCGTTCTCGCTGCCGTCGTTTGTCGTCGAAACTAGATTTTCTTTATCTAAAAGGCTAAGCGTACTCGGGCGAAACAAGCTACTATTATTTACAAAAAGGTACAGGAACGATGTTGCGCATCGCGAACGCACGGCCCGATCGACTCGAAACAAACGAACAAAAGGCCTTCCGTCCTCCTCTTTATCCCACTCCTTTTCCATTCGTGTCTTCCGATTCGAAATTCGCTATTTGCGCTTTTATAGACTTGCTTTTGGCTAACCGAGACTCCTTAAATGTTAGCTGACGGAAACAAAACGAAATCAGCTAAATTGCAACGAAATGAAACGATATGTAACGAAACGAAACAAAACGAAACAAAACAAAACAAAACAAAACAAAACGGAATGAAATAGAATTAAAATGAAAGAAAATAAAACGAAGCGGAGGGGTAAGGCGGATAGACGAATTGAAAGAAATTGCAAGAAAGGAAAAGAAAAGAAGGGTGAGGAAAGCTTAAAAACCTAAACGTTTGAGATTAGTTCGAGTTACGCAACCAGAGATTCTCGACTTTTCGCCTTGCCAGCTTTTACTTTTGCTTCGAAATTGTCTGAGATCGGCTTCGTGGTCGGGGTGTCTCATCTGGCGATAGCCCTGCGGCGAGCAGAGTGGTTTCTGTTGCCTGAAAAATTGCTCGTAGCCACCGTGCAGCAGGTACACTTCGGGATAGTGAAGAGCAGGATAATGTTCTTTGTTGCGCTGCCTATCCAGACTACGCAAGAACCGCGACAGATTTGGCCCGCGTTCCCAGGAAAACTCGCAATGAAACACCAAGACATTCCTTTTGTTCGTTTCCGGTTCAATTTCAGGTGTATTTGTCAACGGATCCAATAGAATTTGTTCGATAAGGTCTTTACTGTATAGATTCAACGCACCCTGGATGTGGCCCGCGTCGAATTCGTACGGGTAACGGCAATCTACAATTTTGAACGAACCGATTCTATCGTTGAACTCGCCGCGGATCAAGCCGGCCAAAGTGTCCGCCGAAATAGATTTCAAATCCTCGTGATGACCGGTGGCCAACGGGAGGACGCACGATTTGCTGAAGTCCCCGGTGAGATCGGTGTCGGTGGTGCTGCGATGAATCGCCGACTTGATGTGCACGTGCGTCTCCAATTCTGGCTGCGTCGCCGTTTCGCTTTTCGCCTCCCTCTCTCTCTCCCGCTCCGTCTGCGTGTCCATAGACGTCATCATAGACGCGAGCGTAGTGGTGGCCGATTCGGAAAGGCTCCTCTGCAGCGGCATGCAAATCGGACTGGACGGCATCGTTTCGCTGGTCCGGCTGTCCCTGACCGCGTCGAAGAAGCTGCTCGATGTCCGGCATCTCTTGACGGGGACCAGACTTTCATCGATCGGGGTTTCCGGCCGCTTGAACGTTCGGAGCGAGAGCGGAGAATGAATGGCGAGTCGAACGGAGGAGGTGTGAGAGTCCGGCAGAGAGAAATCGGGGGCGATTCGTCGACGTCGGGCAACGGGTATGGTGGTGGCCAGTGGGCTGCCGTCCTCGAAACTCAAGCTAACGGTGGACGAGCTCGCGTTCGGAGAGCGAAACAGGCAGGAACGAATTTTGGAAAGGGACGAGGTGGAGCTGCTGCGGTTTTCTTGTCTTTCGCTTTGCAGCGAGACAGAGCGCCTGAAGTTGCCGGAATCGCGGTTGGTGCGGCAGAATTCGGGGGTGCTCGGATTGCTGGAGGCCGGCTTGGCAGTTGTCTCGCTGCCGCTACCGCTACCGACGTCGATATCGACGTCGACGTCGACGTCGATATCGGTATCGGTGTCGGTATTCGCATCCGCGCTGACGATGTCGCCGCAGAGCAGAGTGGAGATACCGTTAGGCAACTGGGTCGCATCGTCCATGTTCTCGGAGTCTATCAAATCGTTGAATCCATCGTCCATGCTCTCGTAGCCGGACGAAAGGCTCCGAAAGAGGGAAGGTCTAGCGACGCGCGCTCGCTGCGGCGACGATCGGACCGGCGATGCCATCGGGCTACGGCATTCGATCGAGAGCCGGCGCGGAGCCACCGCCAGGGGCTCCGCGAATCGGAAACCATCTCGCCCCGGCTTTTCCTCCTTCTCCGGATAGCTCGCCTCGTACCCACTGTCTTGACTGTTCGGATCGCAATCTTCCAGTGGATGGCGGGACCTCTTTGCTCCCACGATCTGTTGCGCATCAAACAAACAAAATTCATTCCCTGCAAATTGTACCCGTTGTAGCGCGGGCTACCATTGAAACGGAAAAGTCCCAGCAACTTACCTTTAGTGGGCTGCAAGCACGCGGACTGCAAACAACGCTATTGTTCTCTTTATCGATAGATGGCGAGGCAGGCTCGAAGCTGGAGAAACGTCGCGATGCCATGCCGAGTAGACGACGCGCCTTTGGCCTCGACTTCACCGTGTTTTCCGGGGTGTTTTTAATCTTGAACGCATTTTTGAAGAGCCTGCAAATAGAACGGCGAGTCAGTACGCGGCTACGGCGGACGCAAACGCGCGAGCAAACGCAAAAAATGGTATTTCACGGCGAACCTAACCTCGATAGCTATCGAAACGCAGCCACGGACACGCATTCTAACTTTTTTGCTAGCGACACGAGAGAATCGAAAGCGCCGACAACCAAAGGGAATTCGTGCAACGTTGTCACGGATATCACCGGGGACTCTCCTTATCCGCGATAACGCGTGACCACCGACAAATGGATCGATCGGAAGAGTTGCTCTAAATCTACGCACGCTTCTCGCTTGCACTGCGTTTCGTTGCACCACCTTAAAGTACTAAAATTTTCACCGAACTTTATCTCATGCACCGACACCATACACGTGACAACGCGTCTTCTATTAATTAGCGAAACGTTCGCGTGGCTAACGCGAGCTAACTTTACAGCGCAAGTACCGCATACGGAAAGAAGAAGGCATTGAAAGAAGGCAAGCGCGCCAAGAGCGCGCGCGTGCGTGCGCCTCACACGCGCTCGTCAAACGCGCGCGAAAAATTTCTCCACGTTTCGGAGATGCAGCGCGGCCACATTTGCTTCGCAGCTGTCAACGTTTCGAAAGTGGAAAACGTTCCGTCGTCGTCAACGGCCGGCCACGAGTCGATTAATCCAGTCGATTTCGCATATACGAGTATCTTTTTACGATCCGAGGAAAAGAAACGCTCGCAATACGAGACGTAGAAATTTGCAAACGCGGGGACGAAAGCTATCGCTGCGCGGTAAAAGGCAAACGATTTCTCGCCATCTACGCGTTTCACTGAACAACGATTATGTACACTTGGAGAAAAGCGCGTGTTAACGGACAATTTGCCGCGGTGCAAAAGACGAGGAGCCGGGGAAACCGCGACGCGTAAAAGAGGAGAAAACGAAGGTTGTTTCGCTATACCTTGTACATTGGCACACTTCGCACGAATCCGTAACGGCTTCCCAAAACATGTTGGGCAGCGACGGAAAAGGAAAACTCGCGCAAAACGAATGACGAAGGAAAAAGAGAAAAGTACGGCGGCGAGGTGTGGAAAGACTCGGGCGATAGCTCGCCACGCGTCAAAGCGAGCACCGAGAGAAATCCGCGTACCGACACCAGCACCAGCCACCAACCATAACCCACAACAGTCGCCTACTAACTGCTCGTTCTGGCGGGAAGCTCTCGCTTTATACGCGGCAATGTCGCTTGGTAGGGGAAAGGGCCGACCAATCGGCAAGTGGGAAAGGGCCCGCCTAAAATCTTCCCATGGCGTTACAGAGAGAACGGAACGCGGAATCCTCTCTTTAGGGCAACCGCTATGGGGGGCCCTTTTCTGCCTCTTTGCCGGCATCTTTCGTTACGTTCGCCCGTCCGTTTCTCCGTTTCTTCGATCCTTCGGTCCTCCAATCTGCCGATCCTTCGATCGTTCGTTGCTTTTTACTCACACGCGTCCGCTGAATCCTCGTCGAGCGCACAGTTACGTCCATGTATCTCTTTTCGCTTTTGGGCCTTCCATTCGCGACCATCTAATTCTTACGAATTTCACTTAATTCGATTAAAGCGCGCGCGCGCGCGTGTGTGTGTGTGTCCGTTTGCTCGAAGATCGAAAGAGGTAGCGAGCTTTGATGCAATGCTAGTTTAGAGTTACGCGAAAGCGTCGAGAAACGATTGTTTTGTATGCATGCTTTTCGATTGAAACGCGCGGGACGTATTGGTATTGGTACTGGGATTGGGATTGGGATTGGGAGGAAGAGACAAGTGGAAGAGAGACACAGAAGTTGTCAAGTAGAGTGTCGGGTGGTTGTGTGCGGCGGTTGCAGCCGTGCGTGTATTCGGTCATTCACTGACAAGCTCGGTTTCGATAGCAGGCCGGAAAAGGTTGCCGACCGTAGGAGTTGTTGCTCGCACCGAAAGGGCCTTCTCCCTCTATCACGCTCTCTCTCTCTCTCTCTCTCTCTCTCTCTCTCTCTCTCGCATACACACACACTCTCTCTCTCTCCACCTCCCTCTCACTCGCTCTCTCTCTCGCTTCTACCGCCGCGCTCCTTCTCCAGCCGACCGATGCACCGACTATTCCGAAGGATGCAGCTCTCAGCAGGTACAGCTCCGTCCGTTTTTTCATTCTACCGATCACAATGCTTCACCTGATCTTGGATACCACCCTCGCATTCTTCGAAGATTTTCACACGGCAGGTATCGCCTAGGAATCCGTAAGATTCAATGGGACAAATGCGTACGCGGCGCGTTATTAGCTATTAGATCGCGGCGAGGGCAAACGAAAAGTTCCGATAGGAACGCGTCACACGATTCGCCGAGGGATCGCGTGCGCGCGTGAACCGCTTCGCGAGCAAACAGATGTCTCGCGGTTGCGACAAAATTACGAAACGTAACGTTTCACGGCTGTGAAGCAACTTTACCCGCCTAATTGGAGAAACAAACGGAACGATCTTGGTTTAACAGCGAAACGAGATAAGACAGCGGGGGAGAGCGTGGCGGTGAAAAGAACGCAAACGAGTAGGGGGACGGAAGACCATAAGCAGTAACGAACCATCTATCTAGCAGTAGACTGGCAACTGGCAACTGGCAACTGACAAGGGAGCGCAAAGATTATTCGCCATAGGGTACGGAACGCGCGTAACGCGTACTGCTAGCATGGGGGTAGCTCAGCTGCTTGCACGCCACGTATCGAGGGTAGCGGCACTCTACCCCTCGATCGCAGCTGCCGTATCGCGCCTTCTTTCCCGTCGCCCTCGCGACACGTTACGCGTTTACTCCATTGCCGTCACTTTCCTTGCCAGTTCTCTCATAATCATTCCTAATCCATCTCGCCTCTCCGCAATGTCGTTTCGCGACCCTGGACGTCTCCGCGCGCATCCATCGCGTGACGTTCGTCGCGTTTTTCCTTCTCGTCCAACTCTTTCGCGGTCGTCGAAATCGGCCGGCGCCTAACCAGCCACGAGAATATACTCGAAACGTATGACGCGCATTTAATAGCGGAGCATTAGCAGCGAAGCCGATCGATGCGGTAGAAAGGACGTCGATCGCATGCTATTACGGATTACAATAGGCCGTTCTATTGGCGCGTGTGACTCTCCACTGGTTCGGGGACAGGGTTTCGCGAACCATGGCCAACGAACCGTTCGAACGTACGTACGTATAATGCGTAACGGACTGCGAGGGAACGAGTAATGGGGAATGGGGAATGGGGAACAGGGAACAGGGAACGGGGAACTGGGAACTTGGAATCAGGCAAACGCCCGGTTCCCTACGACTTTGATTTTTCTATAAGAAGGAGTGCAGATGGTCGTATCCATTGTGATGGTTGGCACGTGCCAACTACGGCAACCCCGATGGTGCACCGCTAAGTGCATATATGCGTATATGTATGTCGTGTAACAGACACTGTTCGCACGAGCACGCTTGTGTGCGAGTTTCCGCACACACGCGTGCCCGAACACGCCTATAGCGTATGATGTATGGCGAATGGCATATACGTATGCGTATGCGTGCACGTGCGAGCGCGAGTTTCTAGGTATGCATGTAGAGGCGTAGATGCGTCGCGACGCGCTATCTCCCATTCACCGTGCGCGGCGTTACACGCCACTGGCGGAACATGTCCATCCATTTGCGTAATACTTGACGGAAGGTTCTCAAACTCTACGATCGATCGACCGTTTCGCCTTCGCATTTATCAGCCGATACTTTCTTCTGTAATTGCTAGCAGGGGAAACGAAGGAACCGAAACAATCCGACTGGTCGTGAGCGAAGAAAAGGAGCGGGCGCGATTCGACCGCGTGCCGCGTGGACAGTCCAAGATCTGAGAGAAGAGTGAAGAAGAGTCACCGACGATAACCACCTCGCAACCGTAAAATGTGCACGAGTCTCGAGAGCAAGACAGCTTTGCAGCTTCCTAAACGGGATCGTCATCTGTTCATCCAGATTCCTTCGGGATCCCGAAGGGTGCGGAAGACGGTCTGCCGGTCGGCGCTATTCTTCCGATACGCGCAGCCGCCGCAGATGCACCATACATGAGATAGAAATTCGCAATACGCGGCAAGAAGCACTCGCAAGAAGGAAAGAAAGAAAGAAAGAAAAAGGGAGAGGGAAACCAGTGTCGGGAAGAGGAGAACAAAAATTGCTGGAACCCCTCGCTGGCAGCTATCAAAAGTCCCCTCTTTTCGATGGCGAGACGAAACCGAAGGGAAGTCAGAAAAAATAATCAGCCTGGGAAGAGAATATGCCGGGGGGCAAAGAACGAAGGACGAGTCGGAAAGGGGGGCAAATTACCTGCGAGTTGTTTTCCGCATTCACGGTATTTACGACCGGCAGCGGCGACTTTTGAATCGCTCGGAACAGTTCGCGAGAAGGGGTTGAACGCGCATGCGTGGGAAACGAACCAACTATAACTATGTCGTCGTGCATCGTTGTTGAAGGCGCGAAAAACAATCGAAAAACGATTTTCATCTGGCTGCGAGGTATATATGTATGTAAAAGTGTATGGAAGGAAGAACCGACGAGTTGAGCGAAAGGAGAGAGAGATCCAGCTACGAGCCACTTCGCCCTACCTTGCATTCTCTTTAGCTGGTTCGGTTTTCCCTTTGCACAATAGAAAAAGGTATACCTACGGATTTTTGTGCGAATTTGCCAAAGGAAAAAGCCCCGCGGGTGGGCTTCTCCACGTTTGACGCCGCCCACCTGCTAAATAGCGCAAATTCCGACACCCTAGCCGACCTACCTAAGTAAGCACCTATCGATCCTATTCTTCCAAAGCAATTTCGCGTCGCCTTTAAAGCGTGCGACCACCACATTTACGAGTACCATTTTATTGCGGAAATTAGAAAGCGTTTTGTCCAGCCAAAGCAAAGGGAATAATTACGGACGACCGCATTGAACGGCACCATCGTTACCAGGACGCTCGACGCTTAATTGCATTGCAAATGTTTAACCTCGCGGTTCAATCCGTTTGTCGCCGCTTTAGTTCGTCGGCTTTCCTGGCCGCTATCTAGTACTTGGCGTGCTAACAATAAGCGAAACCATTAGCATCGAGCAGCAAAGAACGATAGATCCGTCCAGCCGACTGCTTTGTCTCTGTCCTTTCTATATAGTTTCTATAGATTCTATAGATTATAGACTATGGGGCTATAAACTAATAGACGGCCGACTAATCTAACTTATTTAGATCGTTTTATAGCCGGAGCAATTGGCGGCCGCGAAAAACGTACCTACTCCTCGAACGACCGTGCTTCTGAGAACGGCGATGCACAACGGTCCCGTAAAACCCAGACCTTGGGACACAGACGCAGAGGCAACTCTTATCGACGCTCAACCGCAACCGAAATATCGCGACCCTATCTTCCATTCTCCTTCCTCCTTCCTCCCACCAGTTTCGCTTATCACCTCATCTCACTCCCTCTCCGTCGCTCGCTTTCACGCTTCAACCTCCTTCTTTCCTCGTTTATCTTTTTTCGCGTTATCGAGCATCGAGCATCTCATCGATGCTTAACCGGGGCAGGGGCAGGGGCAGGGGCCGGGGCCGGGGCCGGGGCCGGGGCCGGGGCCGCGACCGGGGTCGAGACCGAGGCGCGAGGAAAGAATCGTACGCCAAATCCTACCGAGCGCACGATATCGTCCAAATTTGATTGGGTGCACGGTTGGTGAAACGCGCAGAAGGCGCGAAAGAGACCGGATAGGCGTGTTGGCGTTGGCGAAACGAGACGAGACGAGACGAGAGTAAACGCGACGAGGGGGTCGAGGGGGTCGAGGAGGACGAGGCGGGCGAGGCGGGGCGATTCTTAATCCAACGAAAAAGTCGTTTCGCGTTCATCGATTATTCACGTACGAGTAAGCCTCGTGTAACAGCTGCGCCCGTATAACGTATCGCGAGAGCAAGCGTTAGACAATACGGTAGACGGTGCCCTCATGGGGGAGGCCAAAAGTGTTATATGGGGGCGTGTAACGCTTGCTACGCGAGCCAAAGTCCGACGCGGCCGATCGCGTAAATCGCTCTCTCTCCCTTCCTCTCTCTCTCTCCGGACCACCGAGTAAGTACGCGATCGAGCGGCCATCCCACGCGGCAGCGCAATTTTCTTTCCCTCCCATTACCGCTTGATTTTCCGTCGCAAAAATACGCTAAAGCCGACGGAGCGCAAAACGATCCGCCGGGCAAGCATCAACGGGGCAAGGAAAAAGATGAAAAACGAAAAACGAGAAACGAGAAACGAGAAACGAGAATGACCGAAAGACGTAGACTGTGGAGCGTAGACGGTGAATGCGGCGAGACGATGATTTCCTCTTCGTCCCGCACAGGAAGGTTGCTCGTTCCCAGGCCGGAGACTCTTCTCCGTCCACCCAGAGAGGAATTTAAATCTCAACGGTCGGTCGTGGCCTTTCATAGTGGGGAGAGGCGACACCGCCGAGGTTCGCGACGGTGCGCGGGAACCGAGAAAACAGAGGAAGCGAGACGGACCGAGATACCGAGAAGAGAGAGGGAGAAGGAGAAGCAACAACGGAGAAGGGAGAACGGAGAACGGAGACGAATGAAGAGACGGAGATCGAAGAAGAGAGAGGAAGAGGGAGAGAGAGTGAGAGAGAGACAGGGGGCGAGAGCAACCACCGATGGAACACATCGTTTTGCCGCGTCTCCATCTCGGCTCCGCCGTTCTGCCTCCGTCATCGTCTCCGTTTTCGACATCGACGTCTTCGACGCGACTTTGCCGCCAACTCCGGCTAAAAGCAGTTCCTACGTTCGACTAACCGACCAACGGACGAATACGAAGTAGATGCGCGCAAACAGAACAGGCTACGAAGCTGAGAGAGCAGGGCCGAAGGAGGAGGAGGAGGATGGGAATGGAACGCGGGCTGAGAGTAAGACAAAGGGAGAGAGTGGTGAAGATTGCCACCCGAGGGGCGGTTAAGAGGGAACGTAGGAGGCAAGAAACGCCGCGACGATGCGAGCGCGGGAAGAACAGCGATATGCAAATGGAGGTGGAGGAAGTGCGACGAAAAAGAGGGGAAAACATTCTTGTTTGTAAACAGAAAGGCCCGATGCAACGTCGATGGAATCCTTTGGGCCCGAGCGGACCTTTCCGGCGAGATCGAGTTCCGCGTCCACCGCGCGTTCCTTTAAACCTTACACGCTCCGTTCCAATGATTAACTCGCCCCGCACCTCCCGCTTATCGCGCGTCGTTCTATCTTTCCTTGGCCAATGCTTGGGCGACGCGTTCCCGAACACGAATACGTACATATCGAGCACGAACGAAACGTACTCTAGGCGCCGATGAAACGGGAACAGAAATAGAGCGGTATCGCGTTAATCTGAATTGGCGACCCACGGGGCCAATAATTTGAAGCCGCGTTGCTGCTGCGGTAACGCTTCGGTCGGTGAATTTACAATATCCACGTAACCGCTTCCCGTTTGAATTCTCTGGTTACTCGGGGGACAAGCTCCCGCGGCAACGCGGCAACCCACCAACGCACCGCCCAGAATAACGACGCGCTCGCTCGCTGCCCACCACGCAAACCTTCCATCCTCCTCGACTCCACGACTCGACGATTCGACGATGCGACGATGCGACAACCAGGGAGTGGAGAGAAACGAGGACCAAACCGCCAACGGAAATCTAATTTCTACTGCTCCACGACTATTATAGTGCATGGCGCGTCGTGCGAGCCCAACGCCACGCAAGCTTAAAACCCTCTTTCATACCTCCCACTGTTCCCATCTCTAGCTCTGCTTTTCTCTACGGTCGCTCCGCACTCGAAACGCGTTGCTTTCTTTCGAGCCGACAACGACGGGTCTCTTGCAACCATGCCACATACCGCTCTCCTAGAGCCTGCTTCCTAGGAAGCTCGTCTTCGCTCCTTTTCTACGCTCTTACGACGTGCCTGCGTGTCGTCGCGCATCGCGATCAATTCCAAGCGCCACTGGCAGCAGTGAAATAGGCAAAGGCAAAGGCAAAGGTAAAGCTACCAGCATGAGGAAGGTTGAAGATTTTTGCGAGCAACGCTGCTGCAAATGCTGCTGGGTCGAGTCGCGTTTCTCACGCTAGCTGACGCGGCTCACCAGCGGAGGATGCGAAACAACACCGCGTTCGAAGGTCGTCCTTTCCGCGTGCTCGTTTTGCGCATCGCACAAAGCCACCGTACCGGAACGTCGAGATCTCGGTACTCGGTAAAACGCGCTTCGCCCCGCGCACCGCCACGCGATCCATGCCGCAGGCTCAACGCCTAACGTTCCACGCTCGAGCTGAAAATTGGCGCGGCGCTAATTACTCGAAACGCTCGACAGGGCAATCCGATAGACAAATTCGAGAAGAGCGAGAAAGAAGGAGAAAGCGCGAGCGGAGACGTGTGATTTGACTTCCACGAGTGTGCGTGGAAGAAGGCGTAATGCGAGAAACGAGAAGGGAGAGAAAAAAATTGGTTGGAAGGGCGCTGTTGCTGGGGGCAGAAATCCGCCGTTACGAGTAGAGTTGAAACGCTTGGAAAGAGTAGCAGAGAAAAACGGTGGACCGAGATGGCAAAAGAATAGCGCGAGAACGGAGCGAAGAGAGGGAATGGTGAAAAGATGGAGAGCGAGGGAGAAGGAAGAGACGGAAGAGAGAGGAAAGAGAGGAAAAAGAGAAAGAGGGAATGAAAGAGAGACGGGAGGAGCGAGCGGGGTATGATCGGTGGGTGGGGAGTTACGATAGAAGGAAGAAAAGGAAGAGAGAAAGCGAAGAGGCGCACAGATAGGAAGAGGGAGAGAGTCGCAAAGGAGGATAGGTGGACGGAAGGGGTGCGAGAGGTGCAGAAGATGAGGCGGATGAGGTGACGGGACGATGGGACGACGGGGAGGCGAGTGTGGGTAGCGGGCAAGCATGCAGGCATGCATGTGGATTGTGGATTGTGGACTGTGGATTGTGGATTGTGGATTGTGGACTGTGGATGCCAGAGAAAGAAGTCGAGAGTCGAGAGGAAAGAGGAAGTTGCGCAACGGTTAACCGTCGTTGGAGAGGCCAACTCGCTCGCGCTCCCGCACACCTCCTCCTCTGTCTCCTACACGCCCTCGTCGATGATCGTTAGGTTCGTTTGAAAATGCAACGATGCAGGCGAAATGCAAGAGAAACGCAAGAGAAATGCGGTAAGACGCGTCGCGCGAAAAAATGGGAAAATTCCGATCGACCGCGAGACCACCATCGAACTTTCGATCTTTTCGGCCGGAACAAAAGAAGGGGGCAACGAAAAGAAGGGCGCGATAAAATTCATCCTTGGACGAGGAGGCTGCCCGTTCAACCGTGCATCCGATCTCTTTCTTCCTTCGAGCACCACTCGGATTTGGTCCAGTCCGTAGTAGTCGTCGTCGTCGGAGGCTGCTACCTGTTCGCCGGTGAACCAAACGAGTACCAATAACAGCCTCTCCCGCTACCTGTTCGCAAAGAGCCTTCCTACGCGTATGCGCGCGGACACCAGCTCTTTCCCTTTGATCTCGATTCACAAAAGACACCCCATTCCACCACCGTACGCGTACGCATACGTGTACACGACCGCAAAAGCGTACGCGTACGCGTATTTCCCGGTTCGCGCTTCCGCACCTGCTTCAATTGCGCAAACTTTCCCTTCCACCCTCTTCTCGTCTCTTCGCGATCCATACCGCGTCGCAGAAAAAGTCACTCGAGAGCTCTCGACTGACATTGCATCGAAGGTATGCCGTTTCAGCGATCCAATTGTGAAATTCACCGCTATCACGCGTTCAATTGCATTCTAAACTACAACGAATTTGCTTTTTACGCGAGAAAAGAAGCGACTGGAATTTCGATTGGTCGTATCGGCGCAATTTGGTTAACGACACGGATCGTGGACGGAGAAAAAGTCGCGCAAAAGAATGGTAGACGGGGCTTAGTATTAGCCGGGTTCGCGGAAATGTTGAGAAGCGTCGAGACTGTCGGCCAGTTTCCCTCCAAAACCGGTCAGCTGATGGTATTTGCCCGACCAGCTGAAGGGACGGCCGTCAAGGGTAGGCAGACTCGGCCATTTTTAAATCCCTCGTAGCCGCTGATTTAAAAGACCAGGCTTGCTTTCTGCTCCGCGCCGACCTACTCGGTCCCCACCCTTCGCTCCCTCCAGACGAGACGTCACGTCGTCTCGCTTCCTCTTGTTCCTCTGCCTTGCCTTGCCTTGCCTTGCCTTGCCTTGTCGTGCCTTGCCTTGCCCTCGTCTTGCCACCCGTAGCTCTGCTCAGCGTGCCATACACCAAACATACATGCATACATACAGAGAGGCATACAACGCTATCTCGTTTCTCTTGAATTTCTGTACACGTGCACACGTGTGCCCGTTTGCTAGTGTAAGTAAGCGCTTATCCCGAGGGCGCGTCGTCGTGTTGGTTGGCATCGCGCGGCTACCTTTTCCCGCGCTCACTCCTACTCTTCTCATTCTCTCGTTTGTTCGCGCTAACCGGTCGTCGCGCCAACTTCCAACTTCCACTTCAACTTCGACTTTTACCTAACGAACCAATGAGAGCCAACGTATACGCACGCTACCCGCGCATTCAACGAATCGCGCGCCTTTTTTGCTATCTCGCGTCCCTGTTTTGCTGGCCAACGGTCGCAATCGTCACGGTTCAAATTAAACGCGAGCCGGTTCACCGAGCTTCCTTTCTCCGATTTCTCGCCTCGTCTCGTCTCGTCTCATCTCGTCTTGTCGCCACCAGCCTATCAATCGTTCGCTTCCGCGACGATCTCACCGTTTTTCAGGGAAATTGCCCGTCAAACGGTTCCTCGAATTATCGCAAGGATTGGTAAAAAATGGGAGAGCTCCGAAACGGATCGGTACACGGTACGCGGTAACGACAGGTAGCACACGGCAACAAAGCAAAACAGATAGCAACAAGGAACGAGGCGCGTAGTTTTGTTATTCGGGGGGGTCTTTTGGAGAGGATCCCAGGTAAGTGTATCCATCCCACGGCCGCGGGACACAGGTCCTACACAGAGTGGCCAACATCTTCCCACACCTACCTGAGACCTCCACGCGAAAACTATTCTCCGCCAGACCAGACACGTTTTACCGCGGTTTCTCCGTCTCGCTGCTTCATCCCCCATCGCCACACCCCGACTCCTTATCCGTCTTCCTTTTTCTCTCCGTTTCTCTTGACATTTGTTTATAACATCATTAGCGCAACTGGTAGTTGCGGAGGGAGAAAGAGAAAGAAAAAGAGAGAGAGAGAGAGAGAGTGTGTGGAAGGGAGAAGCGAGATGGGATAGAAAAAAAAAAGCGGGAATGTTGCGGCGATCAGCTGAGAAAGGTTTCGAGGGAAGCCGGTCGGTCGTTCGTTCGAAGGAAACCGGTTACTCTAGCGTGGGGCATGTTGGCGGGAAACCTCCACCAATGAAAAACTTTCTTTCTCTCTTTCTCTCTTTCAGTTTCTCTTCCTCCTCTTCTCTCCCATTTGTCTTCCCCTGCCCGTCCTCCAGCTAGCTTTCTTAGAAGGAACGCAAAGCATTTGCATTCACGAGGGAGACCACCGCATAGATGCCCAACGCGTATCGCGCACACATTTCTCGGCCCTCTATGCCAACTCGCCCCTATCCTATCTTCCTTCCATTCCGCGTCAATTTCGAACCGCCTTCGTGAAAACGAAAAGCCGGCTAGCTGTCGCAAAGCAGCTAAATCGCGATACGGTCAGATACGAATCTCTCCTCCCCAAGCTCGTCAAACGTCTCGCTCGCCCGTTCGCTTCGTCGCCTCGCAGTTTTAAATCTCGAGCTTGCGAATGGAGGCGAATCGGTAACGCGACTCGTTGCAGTCGTAAGCCTGCGCATTTCTTTCATAGCTGCGACGAAACGTAGGTATGTATGTATGTGCGACGAAAAGCACGGACCCGGGTACGCGGTCCATAAGTCTGCGAATAAGGCAAAGTGGGCGGTGTTTCTGCTCGCGTGTAGGGATACCGCCAACTTGCTCGCCGAAACCGTTTTGCTTGATTTTTTAACGGTCGCGCCGCGAAAGCAGAGAAAGTAAAAATGGAAGTACAGACACTTATCTGTGGTCGAAGGTACACGCAACGCGGACGTGTGCCCGCAGCGGAGCGAGCTGACTGCGAGTCGAGAGAACGAAATTAGAAGGCGCGAGAACGAGAAATCTGCATATTTCCTGCCTTGCCCTATTGCGCAACAACGCGCACCAGAAGAACGGCTGAATGGACAAAAGAAGGGGGGCGTAAACGAAAAACGGAGCAACGAGAATGGCATCGATGGATGCGACCACGAGACGGATGTGCATATATGTACATATATAGGACGTATGTATAGGAAAAAGATGGGAAGGCGCGGCGCAGAAGAAGACAAGCGGCCTCTCCTCGCGAGGTTCGACGAATGGGACTAGAAGACGCGAATGGACGCGGCTATTCCAACGTTCAACGAGACACCGAACGCGCCTCATTAATTACGCTTGTCTGAAAACGCTCCAGATACCGACCGCGTGAAAGTAAAGCCAAGCAAAGGCAAAACGAGAAAACGCACTCACCCCTCGCAGTTGCCGTAACTGGATCGACCTCGTTCCTCCGAATCTGAAACAGAAGAGAAAAGAGTTACACACTTTTGGCAACGATTCTCGGAGGAAAAATGGGCGTGCAGAAACGTAGAAAGTTTAGGTATCGAACCATCCGATCACGCATTCCCGTTCTCCTGTATTTCCATTCCATTCCCTTATCTTTCCACAAACGCCTGCCATTCTCTACGCTCGACGCTCTGCGCAAATATTTTCACCGGCTTCCTACGATAGGAGCACGAAGAGAAACGACGCGTACGATTAAACAGCCAGGAATATCGAGTGTTTCGTAAAAGAACAAAGAAGCGAAGAAAGAAGAACGATGGTAATACGAAAATAGGGTCGCTAGAAGAGCGGAACGTCTTTCCCGGCTGCCTTACTGCCTCGCCACGTTCACTGTAACGCGTTTCCGCAGGAAGTTTGGTGCAGTCTCTGTAACGAACGTTACTTCGATCGTTTTACCTGCAACTTGTCTCCCCCTGGTGCGCCTATCAGCCTGTTTCGTATTAGTATATCAGCGCGGCGCACACGCGCCGTACAAGCGTGATCCTGTTTTTAAGAGCGAAGCCGCGCAAAGTCGACGACAAATCGATGCTAGAAGAGACGCGGACGCGCCAAGAAAACGGGTTCCCTGTTAACCCCTTGTCTTATAACGACGAGCGAAGCACCTTACGCACCGCGTCACATAATTACACGCTGCACTTCCAGTCAATTATAATTTGAACCCTAAACTTTATCGAATAGAAGTTGCGCGTAATATTTCGACGTTTTGCCTTTGACACAGGGTTTAGGCGCGAAACAACTTTCACGACCGTCAATTTCGCAGCACTTGAAAAGGTAATAAGGCAAGGCTTAACCGCAGGCAGCGGAATTGGAAGACCGTTGATACGATTCATCGGAAGGATGCGATTGACGGTAGCTCGGGAACGAGAAAGCATCGAGCGATGAAGCTGAAACGCGCCAACTCGGACCCTCGAGTCGCGTCCAAAAAAACGCAGTGGTTAAATATATCGCGTTGAGGGGGAGAAAAGTCTGAGGGGGAGGATTCGTGGGGTGAATTCAGCATTGGAATAACCGCCCTTTGAAATCTATTTTCGACGCAAATATCTGTTCCATAAATACACGATAAATACGGACGGGCTGCGGTAGTGACGCGGAGCAAAGCGGAGCGTCAGAGATTAGGATGCAGATGCCGAACGTATGTTCCGGAGTCGTTAGCGTCCCGCCGCGTACCTCGTCTCATGCAATTTAACGATCGCGCGAGAACGCGTCAACGTCTACGTCTACGTCTACGGCAATCGATCGAACGTGCAAACTTATCCGGATCGAAATCTCGTCGGACTCGAGCACGAAGAGGCGCAAAGAAGCCTACGAGAGGAGTTGGAAGAATGTGAGAGTAAGCAGCTCTGCGCACAGTCGGGCAGTACCGTTCAATCGTATTCGATTGGGTCGGATAGGCAAACGGGAAAAGAAAAGAGAAATGGCTACGACTATGCGGAGTGGCACGAGCCAAGTACTCGGAGGGTTGGGGTTGCAACGCGTTTCACTCGGCTACCCACCACTCTTATACTCGCATACTCGCATGCTCGTACGTTGGCATACTGGTAGAACACGACGATGGACTACACCGTGCCAGGTGGTGACTGTCGTCCCATGTGTGCTCATATGTCTGCCCCCTGAGCCCTTACCTTCCCCTACCGAGGTAAAGCGGTAAGCGGTGAGCACCGACCCCTCGGAACACCAACAGCACCAGAAAGACACCATAGGCACCACGGACACCATAGCCACACGTTAGCGCCCCATCGTTTCTCCGCGTTCAACGCTCACCTCTCCTATCCCGACTACGCCTAATTGCTCTCCCCTTCTCTCCGTCTCCCATCTTCCATCTCTTTCTTTCTCTCTCTCTCTTTTTAAACAAATTCCCTTCTTCCATAAAAACCCACCTAATCTTTTTCTCTTCCTAGCGGCTCTAACGCTAGGGACATGCCGGTTAAACGTTTCCTTACAGCGCGGCTTTCCTCCTCGCGCGATCGCGTTCTTTTCTTCTCCTAGGTGTCTGCTTATCCGAGAAGAGAGGGACGAATGTAGAGGATGAGAATGAGAACGCGAGGAACGAAAGGGTGTAGCGCGCGATCGTAGAATAGAAAGGGGCAGAGAGGGAGGGAGAGAGAAAGCGTCGTAACGAACTAGTCGTGAACGGTAGAAGAAAAGAAGGAAGGAAGGAAGGAAGGAAGGAAGGAAGGAAGGAAGGAAGGAAGGAAACGCGTACGTACGGTTGCTTTGGCACACAGGTGCAACCTACCCCACCGTGACCACCATCGAACTGCCACGGTATCGAGTCATCGAGTCATCGAGCTGGAACTTTGCGTGCCTTGACCATCGCAAAATGGTCAAACTTTCAGCGGCTATTTTTCCCCTCGCAAACAAAGACAGCCCGACGGTTTTTCGTAAAACAATCGCCGGTACCTGGGACATGTACGCGAATTCAACGATTTTCATTCTGTGCACGCGCATTCATTGTTTCGCGTCTCCAATAAAAAGGAATGCTCGAGAAGAGGGTAGCGCAGGTAGAAGCGATTCATTTGTATCGAAAGCTAGCGACCCGTATTAATACGCGCTACGACGAGCTGCGAACCGCGTCGCCTCGTTAAGCCCTCGTTCTCCGGCTGTCCTTCGTTACACGACACCAATAAACAAGCGAAAAGAAAAATAAGAGCGCGTATTAAGTGCGTTTAATGCCGCACCGCACCGCACCGCACCGCGCCGTATCCTGTGCCCTACTCTTTGCGCTATGCGCCGCGCGGGTGTAGGTAGGCGCCGTAACGCACGCGTAACGGTGCGCGGCCCCTAATAAACGATAAAACACGAAAAGCGATTAAACAAAGGTCACACCGTTCGCCGAGTTACACAGCTGCCAACTAAAATAGATAAACTGCTGCTTCTAGCGCGCTAAAAGCCGCGGATGCGCCATTGTTGTGTCGACAAACAGGTAGCAAAAGCAACCGTCTCACGTGTAAACGCTCGATCAATAAATTCGATACGCGCGACAAAAGCGAGAGAAAGAAAGATATATATATATAGAGAGAGAGAGAGAGAGAAACAGAGAGCAATGTAAATGAGCTACAAGACGAAACGCGTACTGCGTTCGATCGACGAGAAAAGAGAGAAGACAGAAGAGAAGAGAAGAATAACGGGACAAGTATAGCACCTTGCGTAAACGGCGAACCTATAGAGAACGGGTTGAATGGCTGGTTGGACGCACGGTAGCGTACGGCGTACGGTTCGGACGTACTTTTCGTCTCCTCTCGTAAAAGCTCGAGGGGTAGCGGGTATCGTGCAGCCGGCACGCGTTCAACGAATTTTTTACACGATCGATGCGAAACAAAGTTTGAAGGTTCAAACCGCGATACCGTTGCTGCTGCGCGAAACGTCGCGTCTTTTCCAACGAAACGCTGCCCTCGTCTACCGATGCGCAAACCTTCCCTTCCCTCGTTTTACGCAACGGTGATTTACGAATTTCCCTACGGGGAAACGTAACATTCCGGTATGTAGGAAGAAAGCAACTGTAGCTCGCGTCCAGCGGCAAACGATCAAAGACGTCGCGAAGCGACAAACCTTCGCCACGACTGTTTTCACATGGAAATAGAAAAAACAGGATCGGTGATTCTCTCGAACGGTGAACGGCCGTTAAATATCGCGGAACGGAAAGCCGAGGATCGTGTTGCGAGACCTGCCTTACCGGCTCTACGAGAAATGCTAATGCATCGAGACCTCTGAGACCTCCGAGACCTTCAGACCTTCGAGACCCTATACGCCTCGAACGCCTCGTCTCAAACGCTCCGCGAAACCCTTTATCGTCTCTTCATTTTTTTCCATTCCTTCCCCTTGTTCGCCGATTGCTTTACCTTCCTTTATAGCCCGCGCCGCCTGGCCAAAATTCTTAAACCCATCTACATATACTCATGTACATATGCATATATGCATATCCACGCGTACGTATGCATGCACGAATATGCTAAGTTTGGTGCGGCCTAGAGGCGGCGATCGAACGACCGCCACCACTCCCAGTCACGCGTTTCGTTTTATTCGTTTAAATATCTGACGTTTCGTTGGACACGTGCTGGCAATCGGCTGCATCTAAAGTTGCAAGTTGTCGGTGATAAGAATCAAGCGTCGCAGCAACAATCCTACCTTCTTTCCATAGTTGCACAGATCCGATAGCGCGGCCAAGATTGTTGAAATAGCGCATGCCGCGGACAAAGATTGCTGCTTACCTGGATCGCTGTTGGCTTCGCCGTGCTTGCGTTTCCAACTATCCTGCGGTGACAGCGTTGAGTTCATCAATCCTCGAACGATTCCGGTAATAGGCGATACCATCGTTCCATCATCCTGTTCGCACTTTTTCCCTGAACTTTCGTCCAGCTCGGCAATACACGCGAGCGCGTTCACTCGCTTATAGCCAGACATTCCCGATTCTTCACGATTGCTTTACTTCCTCGATCCTCCTTTGATCGTCGATTTCTTTCCTTTCCGTCTTTTTCTTATTCTCTTGAAATCGCTACGCACCAACGACAATTCACGCCTGAAACGGGATATACGTACACCCATACAGGTATGTGCGTAGAAAAGGCGCGACTAACAGCTACGCCACTCGCACTTCGTACTTCGCAACTCGGAAAAGTGGCAAAGGAAAATCTGTAACCACGATTACCGAAGACATTGAACGTAGCAACGGAAAGCAACGAGGAACGTCGGATCTACTGTTGCATCGTTTGCCGTTTGCTTGTTTCAAATGGAGCTAATTTAAAATTGTAACAATCTCTCGTCGAACGTGTACGGATTTCGTTCGGTCAAAGTTTTTGTTAGCCGACGCGACAGATCGAATAAACTGT
Source organism: Eucera pruinosa (assembly GCA_028830335.1). Lineage (NCBI taxonomy): Eukaryota > Metazoa > Arthropoda > Insecta > Hymenoptera > Apidae > Eucera > Eucera pruinosa. The sequence goes on from JAMYCR010000006.1 coordinate 20,842,363, forward strand.
TTCGAGACGTACTTCGCGAACTGTAGCCCTTCTATCGTAATCGTAATCGTAATCGAAATCGAAATCGAAATGGAAATCGTAATCATAGATACGCGGGAAAGAGCAAATGAGAAGCAAACGGTCGGCAAACGAGGCGATGAACTACATGTACGAACGCGTCCGCGTGCACGTGCACGTGTACTAACGACGTACGCCTGTACTGACGTAGATGGGTGTGCAGTACGCGCATAAACATGCCTATATCGAATCGATAGCGATCGCGGGGAAAAAAATGTTTTGGATAAAAAATTGTAAGCAAGTTAAGAGTGGCAAGGTATTGGTCGCGATAACCTTTTACAGGCGACGTTGGGACAGTAAACGAAACGCGTGGCTCGAGCCGATACGAAAAAATGCAGTAGCGAATATTCGCGCTCTACGTTCTACAGCTAAAACTGGATCACACGTGTGGGGTTATGTGCTGACACCTTTATTATTTCTAATAGAAAAATAACTCGTCGATGGAGAATAATTGGAAGAGAAAAAGGTATTCGTGACGCGTGCAGGGTGCAGGCTATCCAGCCTGACATTGCACCCCGCTGTTAATAAAGAAATAAACGGATCCACTGATACGACGCGACTAAATTTTCAATTGCTCACCTGTCTCCCGGCAAAATGTTTACAAAATTTTCCAGGCCACGCGATCCACCTTGGGAGATCGAAAGCGCGAGCGATCTTTTACGTTTTATCCTTTAATGGTCCGTCGGATCGATTTCCCGTCGACGCGACAAAACGATATACCGATACGGAATACTTTTAGAAGCGAGATTTCATCGGCAGCGAAACGCGATAACCCGAGTCGAGTCGAATGAAGGTTCGTTCCGTTGCGCGACGAGTTAACAAACTTCCGACGATGACAAGCCCGCGCAAACTATGTTATTGTCGCGTATAACGCCACCTACAAATTCGCAACTACGCGAACCAAGAAATGAAATTACACAGATCGCCGTTGCGTCGATCTCCGGGAAAAGCCTAACGTCTACGCGAGAAAAGAACAAAACACGCTTTTATGAAACAGAGTTTATATAATTTATTTGACGAGCATAAAAACTCAAATATCGGTGCCATCGATCCATCTTTCGCGTACAACAACGTTCCTCCGCTATAAATTATAATAATAAAATATGTATATGTCCTGTACAACCAGGAGTGTAAAGTGTAACAGCTGTACTGTGAAACCATTATAAATGCGTATGCATCGAATACGATTACCGTACAATTCAATCTACACTATGAACGCTACCTTGTCTCCAATCCGGGTGAAACAGTAAAGAATCGTGATCGGGGTAGGCGCTGAATAATACTACCAATTTTCTCTCTCTCTCTCCCTCTCTCTCTCTCTTTCTCTCTCGCTTTCTGGCCGTGATGCTTCAAGTACATATCTACGATACATACAAAAATGTTCTACATTGCGGATAGTCGGGAAACGCGTTACAGAATATTTTTCCGCGAGGATTCGGTTGGACTTAGAGGAACGGCACGCGTGGACTTTGGTAAAGACTTGGAAGATAAAATATATCCGCTTTTCGTTGCTCCGGTTACAAGGTTTTTCGGTTTTGGTGGAAGGGGGGGAGGTTTGGATGATTTTATTGCAGAGGATGAGTTGGCCTGAGGATCGAAGGAAGGCAAAGCTGTGGCGCGGGAGCAGCATCCGTTTTCTAGAACGATCCGATCTTTGTCCGTCAAAGTTGCATCTAACGCATGAGCGAACGAACCATCCGAACACTTGCTTTGCGACTCTCTTCTAGGTGGCAACGCGTAAAATCGTTCGTCCACGGTGCCGTTGTTGTTGTTGTTCTTGTTGACATTGTTGGCGGAGGAGAGTGTGCTTGCGATGGCGACGGTAGCGGCAGTGGTACTAGTAGTGGTTGTCGTAGCAGCAGCAGCAGCAGCAGCAGCAGCGGCGGCAGCGGCAGCGGCGCTAGTAGTGGTTATAGCGGTAGCAGTGGTGGTAGTAGCTACGTTGGCCGTATTCTGGTCGTGTCCGCTACAGTTTTGCCGTTCGTGAATCGAGCTATAAAACTTGGCGTTTCCTTCGCTGTTGCCGCCTACTATCCTAGGTCTTCGAACCTTGTTGCGATCCGTCGGCTTACCATTTTCCTTGTTCTGATCAGTAATTTCATAGCTTTAAAGGTCGAAACGCATCGCATGATAACAATTTCAAAGATAAGGTACACTTAAGCGCTTAAGCACGTTGCTACGATACATAACTAAGAACCAAGAACTAAGAACGCGATCGCGATCAACGGAGAGCTCTGTCGCCGGCAACATTACCACGCATCTCACTGTACCTCAAAGCGTGTCTACTTTCGTTTTTCATTTTACCTTTAAAAAGTCCGGCAACTCGAAGTTGATTTCCGTGCCTCTCTGATCCTCCAATCTTGACCTCTGCGCTCGCTTCAAACCTTCGTATAGGTCTACGAACGAGACGACAACTAATTATGCGGTGAATTTCTCGCCGGCTATGCTCGACCAAACTCCACGTTGTTCCTTACCTTCGCCGTCAAATTTTCCCGGCAGCTGCAACTTGACGCCGTTCCGCCACTTCGCTATCAGAGGAGGATGAGACTTGACGGTTTCCTCGGAGATGTAGTCATTCCCGGTGCTCCTTTCGTTCGCGTTGCATTTGAACTTTCCTACCTACAACGTAAACACGCGCGCTACACTCAAGTCCCAGTTCAGCGGCCGATAGTCGAGCTACGAACGTTTGCATACCTTCTTCTTGCCGTGCATCGTGGAATCTCGCAGGAAGAATTTGTTCGGCAGGATGGAGGAACCTTCGGAACGTTGATCGTCGGACTGCGCTCGAAAATAGAAAACAACTCGAGTGAAAAAGCCTCAAAGTCCCTGAACGAACTTTCGGTTGAACGTCGAAGCGAGCGTACTCGTCTCGTTACCTTGCACGAGCCATCGTTGTAATGGTACTTGCTGGAACTCTTCCCCACCAAAAGTTCTTCGAACACTCTGTTGGTAATTTCGTCTAAGGTAGGCTGGCAGTTGGACACGTCGTGCGCGTACTTCACCGTGTTCAACTCTTTCTGGGGATCTGCAACGGCCGAGTCGCTTTTCAACAAATACGCTTTCGAAAAAGCTTTCCCAGTCGGCTGAGTCTAGCCAGCTTTCCTACCTTCGTCTTTCGCGTTGGTCAAAATCAGTCTGGAGGGAGCATCGATAGCCTGTATATCCGTGGAAACTTGCCGGTTATTGCCCCACACTGTGGTCGTGTCTAAATTAAAGCCATACTTGTTTAGAAGCGGCCTGAGTACCTCTTTCAGGGTTCTGCCTTTGTGCGCGACCACAGTTATCACTCGCCGAGAAGGCAAATCTACCTTCAGTATTTTCGTTGGCACTACTTCCACCTCTTGACCGGCCAGCACCGATGACGAATGTTTCGCTTCTATCGTCTAACAAAATCAGCAGACGTTTCTAATCGATATCAGAGATCCATCTACCGCTCAACTGTGGTTACAGCGCACACGCACTCATTCGCATTCGCATTCGCATTCGTATTCGCACTCGCACTCGCATTCGAGCATGCAATCGAAAGTACGTGCACCGACTAAAGTGAAACGATCCTCGCGATACTTTTCGGCCAGCGGAGAGAAGCGCGTTTCGTAGTAGCAGCGTAAGTGGATCAGTTTTGTTAGTAGCTATCGGGGAAAAAGTTTAAGGACGCGTTAAATAAGTAGGAGAGAAGAAGACCAACCTCGTCTGTAGCTAGGATTAGAACGTCATAGTTAGAGTATCGGAGAGCTCTTTTATCGAGCAGGCGCGTAACCACATCTTTGATGCTCTCCGTTTGGCTAGTGGGCACAACCGTGGTCGATCCATCGGGTAATATTACCCGACACAACCCGGTACATTTGGCACGAACTTCTTTCGTTTCGTTCGACTGTCCTTCGTAGGACGACAAAGACTACAAGTTACACATACGACAACGTTTCACTACCAGGATGCTAACGAGCCTTACAACAATTAACAACGCCGACGTTTGTTGGCAAACAACACTCGACTACTGCTACTGTATAAGTACGCGTAATAACGTAATAGCGCAATATAGTAACGTTGGAACGCGTATAAACTTACGTATGCTTGACTTCGGTACGATCGCTTTAGCGAGCACGAAGTGGCGGAAAGATACTCACGTGCTTGTGAAACGATTGCCTTAGCGCTAAGTCCCACGAAGCTAACGAAGATCTGCTGCTAGATATAGAAATACTGTCGTCGTTGTTCGTACCTTCCGCTTCTCTTTTGATAGTGGTGAAACTCTTGTATATGGTTTCGTTTCTATTCGGCCCTTTGTTATATTCCGATTCTCCTCGATCTTTCGACTTAGACCTGGAGAAGCGGCATTCTAAGGACTGTAAATGGATATTCGGATTGCGTCTGCTATCCAGCAGGATCGTCCATTACCTGTTCTTTCTGTTCCACGGTAGAATAGACTTTCTACAGCGATCCTCCGCGTCCGAGTGACTCTTCTTCAACTTGACGCTAGGCGAGCTGGTAAGATTTAAATCGCAGTCTTCTACGCCGATTATGGAGCTCCCCGTCTCTACGCAACGCCGGTACAAATCGGATCTCAAGAACCTTGGATAGCTATCGAATTTCATTAAATTGAAAACTTGCTTCTGAGCCTGAAATGAAAAAGATAGAAGGCACCAATTTTCGTGTTCACGTTCGTTTGGCCGGAGCGGAAGAAAAAGCGAGCAGAGAGTTTCGGAAGAAGCGTGCGTTTGTTTCACCTGCAGAAAAAGATCGGCGGGTGCCTCGGTAAGAAGTTCTTGGGTTATTTGACCAGTTGCGTGACTATCGACGTTTACAGGCTCGGCTGCTGAAGCGGATAAGTGACGTTGGTAAATTTGATTGGCCAACTTGCGTCTCGTGGCGATATCTTTAGTATCTTTGTATCTCTCGCAAGCAGCCCAAAAGTATATATTTTCATGACTGAATTCCTTTTTCAGAAATTCCTTTAATAAGCAAATTGTTCGGATCAGGCGGATTCGGCCGAGGGACGGCCAAGTTGAGCATAAGTCGAGTAACGAAAATCAAGTCTCATCCTTACCGCAAACGTTTGCAAGCCTTTTGAATCTTCTAACAACTTTTCAAACCCACTGGCCCATGCATGTATATTTTTGCAATCGGTATTTTTATCGCACAACTCTGTACTACCGTGCTGCGTCGAAGAAGCATTAAAAAATTACACATCATTCGTAAGGTCGCTAGCTGGCATTAAACGAGACAGGGGGGGGAAACGATCGAGCGTCTGCGCAATCCTATCCTATCCTATCCTATCCTATCCCATCCTATCCTATCCCATTCTATTCTATTCTATTCTATTCTATTCTATTCTATTCTATTCTATTCTATTCTATTCTATTCTATTCTATTCTATTCTATTCTATTCTATTCTATTCTATGCGTTATGCACAAATTTCAATACGCTATCTTCGTATACATCTGTATGTCGTCAACTTTACGCCTAACTCTTATTATTTCGCGAAAACGCGAGATCCGCTGGCGGCACGCTAGCTAAAGTCGCTTCGCGCGATCGCTCGCACTCATACAACAGGATCCGCTCTATTACTTCATTACCGTGTAACGGCTACGGCTAAATAGCTCTTCCCAACCACCCGCCAACGCTTTACGTACGCGTAAAAACGCTTCAAAGTGAGCAACCATTTTTCCGTAACTTCTTTCAAGCGAAATATTCTATTCGATACGCGCACCGGTTTCTAGCTACCGATAAATCTAGATTTCGACGACAAACCGCCGCAACGTTTCGGTGGCTCGTTTAACGCGTCCACTCAATAGTTCATAGGATTAAAAAGAAGAAAAAATGCCGCGTCGATTTGAAAGAGCAACTCGCAATCGTTAAAACGATGGCATATCGATCCACGATATCGATTTCACGCGTTCGACCCCTGACCATTAAGCGAAACTTTGAAATTTCAGAACGTTCGTTTGCCGATTTCTCGAGCATAGAATCCGAGACGCGCCTAAATCGTGGATGGTTTATTTAACGCGCGCACAACGAAGAAGCTATGCGAAAACGAATCATTGAATGATGAAGCAATTTCGCGGAATATCGATCAGCTTGGGTCGCACGTACCGATTTCACCGCGGGATCCATGTCGTGATCAAAGATCGTGTTCCTTCGTGTAGCCGCGCCACCATCTCATTTACCGAGGAAAACATACAAATGCCTTTACGAGCGTCACATCGTTTGAGAAATATATTTTTCTTCCAAGTAGCCATTAAAGCAAGGTTGCATTGTGCTGGTAAGAATCGGGGCTCCGCCCAACTGCAACCCAGCGACCGAGCACCATTGACAATTACGATTACTCGCACGGTGTCTGCTCTGCCCTGCCCTCCTCTGCTCTTCTCTTCTCTTCTCTTCTCCTCTGCCCTTCACCGCTCTGCCCTGCTCGGTTCTGCTCTGACGTGCTCGAGTGGTCGAACAGCCGAACGCAACGCACGTCTACGCAACACCCGACACGAAACCGACGCGATCGACCGATCGATTTCTTCAAAACGAATCTCGACACTTTACACCCGCGATCCTTCGGCAAATTGTTGCCAACAATCGGTTGGACGATGATCGCGTATCGGGCGGCACTTTTACAACCGTTACGATCAACGTCACGTTCGTTTCGCGTCTAATATGTCACTCTCATGTGCACTACGGCTACCACTATGCCACTATGTATATGCATTCACCTCGTACTTCATTTCCTTCTCTTTCTCTTTCCCTCCCAGTCACTGTTACTCGACGCGCTCAGTCGGTCGATCGGTCGGTTAGGTCCCCCCCCGTCGGTACCGTCAATTTACTCCCATTAAACCTACTCATTTTTTCCACGTCTCATTCCCACTTTTTTTCGTCTCGTTTTCAAATTTATACGGTCACTTGATATTTCACCGAACGTTTTTGCTCCGTCTCCTTCCAAAATTCCCAAAAGTACCCCCCCCTCCCCCCACACACAGACACAGCACGCATCACACGCGCGCTCGACCCTTCTCCCCCCGTTCGTAGAAATTTTAAAGCGCTTATAAACGTACGTGCAAACGTTTAAGCGCTTCTAACTCGTTGGTTGTAATGGTTGGCGTTTACTCGGAAATTAGAGTTATCCGCGAAAGGAAGAAATGCGAAACTCACCAAGCAGGTATCTTGCGCGCAACTGCCGATGTTTCGAATCTCTTGCAAGCTTCCCCAGGGACGCGACGCAGCATCCGACTTCTCTGAATAAGTTTGGCACAACGGTCGAACGTAATCCATGTTGGTATTGAGATCTTCGAAGCTGTGCACCAGGGACTTGGAAATAGCGGAAAAGACTTTTGGGCTAAATTTGTCCGGGGGTTCGAGTTCCGCTGATTCCGGAAATCTGGCAAATGCCAGCAACTGTTTCGGTTTCACGATGGAATCGTCCGAGGTCTCGATATGATCTTCGATACTGTGCAGCATCGCGGTGGTGCACACGGACACGAGAGAGCCAACCGACGAACTAACCAACCCCTGCTTAACCGTCGAGGCAGATGGCAACGGACAGGTGGCCGAATCCCCCCTCTTCGCTCCCTTTTGTATGCCGGAATTCATCTCGGAATTCTCCATGGCTTCGGTCGTGCACGCGCTCACTCCGATTCCATTGCAAAAATCGTGAAATGCCGCCGCTGTGGCGGTCTCGCGAGACAACTCCGCGTCCTCTTTATAAATATCCGATTTGCCGGCTTCGCTCCAGCGCGCGTTCGTCACAGCTCGCACCGTTAATCTCAAATCGACCGCCTCGCTACCGTACGATCTCGTCGAATATTGCCGCGCATCCTACAAATATACACACCGCGTTCGCACCTTTACTAGGCAAGCAACCGCGGACAGATGCAACACGGACAAAGTTGCTCGCACGGCAAACGATAACCGGAAAGAAAAAGAACCAGAGGCATACCCTGTATTCGGTGGGTGGGCATCTTCTTCGGGAAACGTTTTGCACGATATTGTTATCCGAGCGGCTGGCGCAGTCCTCTTTGTAGCCGATTCCAGAGTCGCTGTTGCTCGAGTGAGCCGTGGACGTGCTTATGTTGCTCGGCTGCGGAGAAGCCGTTTCCTGGTGTCGCCGCATCTCGTTGTACGGATTCGTGTCGCTCGCCGTCGAATCCGATATGTAGAGAGTTTGTATAGCGCCGATCAGGCCATTGCAGCTGTCTGGAAATTCTTGACACACGTTCAATTCGGAGGTCTTGGTGCAAGTGAATCCAAATATATTGCACACGCTAGAATGTACCGTATGGTCGATTAATTTGTAATAGATGGTAAAAACGTGGCAGGAATTTGAAACGATATTTTCTTTGTCTTTGACGGATTTAGTTAGGATGCCAAAGTACTGTTTGTCCTGCTCGGAGAACGCGTTGCAGAATATTATTCTGTAGGAGGGATATTCGGCGATAACGCGATTCTCCGAGTTGGTCAGCTTTATGTTGGCCACGTGTATAGTTAACAGCACCGTGGTCGGATTTCTCTTTTCGGCTTTCAGCCGTTTGATGCACTTTCTCAGCACCTGCAACGGCGGGTAAAAAGTTACGCGGGTGAGTAAAAAGGTAGGCGGAATGAAAGAAGGTGGATAGTGCGCGTAGGGACGGGCGTTACCTGCATCATGCAAGACGGATGCAGCTGATTGGGAATGTCAATGGTGCCCAGATAGCCGACCACCGTTCTGTGCACTATTTTCTCCGAGTCTCGCTTATGAGAGGCGGGTGGCGGGGGGGGAGGAAGAGGACTAGACATATCCCAGTGATAGTGCAGGTCGCAGTAAGTCTCGTGATTTTGCAACTCCAGAGCTGTTTTCCCCGCGGCGTCAAACATAGCGCCGCTTTGCAAATCCCTTACCACTTTGGCCACTCGGCACTGCAACTGCAATGCTCCCATGTTACTCGCGCGAGGTTTATGAATATATTTGGGCTTGCAGCGTACCGTCGTCACTCCTTCTTCATCCGAAGAATCGGAATAGTAATTCTCAGCTATTTGCAATCTCAAGATTCCCCTCGAACGACCGATCAGCTGCACTACATCGTCGTGGGGCAGTTTGCTGACATTGTGACCGTTAACGGATACCAGGTAATCCCCTGCTCTTAGGCCAGCGATATCCGCTGGGCTGTTTGGAACGATGCAGCTCAGGATGCAAGGCTGCTGGCCCGAGATGGTAAAGCCGAATCCCTTCGTTCCCCTCAACACCTCCACTGCTCTTACCCCGTAATTCACTCGCTTTTTCTTCTTCCTGTTTTGATGCATTTTTCCTTTCTCCTTTCATCAATTTCAAATTGCCATAGGAATTTCGCTGGGTCCGTTCACCCTTTCAAATCATCCAACGTCCATCAAATTACCATCCAACAAACGTTCTCGCAATCCAACCAAACTCCCAACTCATTTTTCTCCCAATCTTCTTTTCGTTAGCTTTTTCATTTCCGCTTCATTCCTCTCGCATCGAGTTCTCTCTCGAAAGGGGGCACTTCATTTCGCTGGAATTCCTCTACACGATCGTGCGGATCGAGCGGATCGATTCCATCGATGGTCAATCCTCGCGTGAAATCGCTTCTCGAGCGTTTATTCAACGGCTGGTGAATTCGCGACGGCGTTCTTTCAGCGCTCTCGCGCGCCTCTTTCTCTCGCACTCCAACTCGAACTGTCACCGTGTTACTCTCTATTTCTCTATAACTCTACTATTGCCGAATCTTCGAGCAATGCTTCGACATTTCAAGCGTCTCCGATTCTTGCGCGCGTTCACTAATTCGCCTCGTTCAAATATACGCTAACATTTCTCCGATACGTTTAAACAAACCAACAACTCCAAAGTGTTTTGGTAAACTCGTTATTCCTTTTCTTTTACTTCGATCCTTTCACTCCCTCCACTTTTCTTTCATTTACATCATTGTTTGTAGCTACCTACGTTCACCGATCCCTACACTTCCGGTATACAAATGCTCTCCGCGTTCCGACTAAAATTTCTTTACCGTTTCACAGTTTCCCTTCTTCGTAGCAAACATTCTTTTCCTATCGCAAATCACCGTGCGTTTAACGCCTTTAACGCTTGCAACGGTTATAACGCTTTTAACGTGGCTGTCAAAAAAGGTGCGCGTGTTGCAATATTGCCTCGCTGCCTGTTCTCCTTTACCTTCTCCTGGGACCAAGCAAAAACATCTCCCCGATCACGTCCCTTCGTATCCGTCGGACTCTTATTTTTTACGCAACCTCTCGTTTACTTCGCTGCACAATAATCCCTGACTCGTCCTCGGCTATTTTCAAAAGCTATACGCACGCACGCGTGATATCGCAACGAATTACGATAAGCGTTTAATTCGCACCTCGCTTCGCAAAGTTCTACTGGGATCGTTTAAAACGAGATCGCGTTCGTTTTTAACGACTATTTGAAACGGTTCTCTCCTGTCGCGTCGACTAATTTGACCAATCGTATTACGACGGACGCGATACGCTTTCGATCGATTTTATCGATCGCGACACGCTATAGCTGCTTCGTGCGTCTTTCAAGTTTCAATGTTCACTTTTCAGCGTAGAAATTCGGCAAACGTGTACATGCTATAAAATGAATGTTGCACGCAATTCGGCCAGGATGTGGAATCAATTGAAACGGAAGATCGGTGGTTTACATTTTTAGATAATAGATTCGCGAGAGAGCGTAAAGAGTCGGTAGACGGACGACCAGAGACGAGCGACGATCGACGAATCTCTGGCCACGGAACGTATGTACCGCAGACAGGCATCGCCATAAACGTTTCGGGCGCGCCGCTCGCCGCTCGCCGCGCACTGCCTTTGCGCTTACATCCACAAATTCGTTGATCATCTCTAGATGCATTTGTGTTTTCTATGAAACATGCGCCAGTCTTTCATGTCTTTCATTTCGTATTTCGTAGTGCTCAGTTTCGTACTTGACATTTTTCCGAATAACAAATGAAACAGTCTCTTGTTCTTCTATTCGCCGTAGTTTATCGCTGGCCTTAACGCTTAAGTAGCATTTCGAGAGGTTTCAAACGCGAGACACGAAAGATAGGTTAGCGACGAGAAGCGCGAATATACATGCCGCGTAGCATGGAGTCCGATGCAATTACCTGGAAGGTAGTACCGAATACGGTTGCCGAAAGAATGATAGATCTCTCTTTGATACACGAGCTGGTGCCCTGCAGACGACTGAGTCGTAGAAACAAAGTTACGAACGTTACGATTAAGCAGTTTGCCTTAAAGACGTACAGTCAGTACATCAAAATTAAAACTTCGGTCCTCCGAAATTTATCCGACGACAGCGAAATCGACGACAACGTCAGCTTCACGGAAGACGACTACAGCATCCTGTATAAATCCGACGCGTCTTTGAAGGATTACTTGTCCAACACTAGTAGAAACTATTCGTTTGTAACGGAATTGGAGACCGACGAGGACGATGCCGCGTTTGACACGGAAAGCCAAGATACGTTTACGCAACTACCCAAATGTAGTCCATCGAGAAGCGCCAATACAGGCGAGGAGAGAAGCAAGGACAAAGGTATCTCAGCTGCATCGTCCTCTACGCCCAAGACGAATACGAGTAGCTTTACGCGCTTAAACGCAGCCGGTCCTTCGAAACGCGATGTTCGAAGCAACGCGCAAACCAGCTTTAACAAGAAGACGCGCAACGTAGAGAACGAGGTACCGCTTGATCACCTGCCTCCCATCACCAGCAAAACCACTTCCGTGCGAGCGCAACCGTTCCACCAACTCGAAAACTTAAACAAAACGAAGCGCGATCGAAATCGAAATAGCAGCGACAAGTTGACGCGAGCAAACGAAACGCAAACGGAAACGGAAAGCAAAATCGACGGGAGAATTCATTCGAAAAAAAATGCTGAAACAGACACGCGGAAAGGGCGAAAGAAAAATTCGGCCGCTTCGTCTCTCTCGGACTTCAGAGAACGCGTTCAGAATCGCCATGACTCGCGCTCCTCTCCAAGCGCGGACGTTCCTTTCGATCGAAGTCGTGTCGATTTTCAAGACGAAAATTCGAGCCCTGGAAACGCGTACGTAAACGAACGAAAATACAGCAAGTATCAGCCAAAGGATTCGGGGATCGAAGAAGATACCGAAGAGGAGTTGCAGGTGCACGACAAAGATCACTACGTAAAGCCGAGAAGCGAATCCGAAAGAGAAGAAAGTCCGTTGATCGGTTCCCCCGTTTTGAACCGCAAAAGTACCTTGACAAATTTTGCGGCCGATCTCGAATCCGAAAGGTGCGATTCGCCGAATCGATTGGATGCAGCTGTACGTGTGCACCAAGATGCAACTTCGGACAAGGAAGAGTATAACAAGAAGGCGCGGAAACGCAAAGCCTTGCCGAAAATTACTTGCACGGAAATCGTGAAGAAGAAGTACAAAATAATACACGACGCGTCTGCATCGAACGAGCTCGTGGATCTGGAGAATTTCGATCCAAGAGACTCGGTCGCCACGAAATCGCGCGCAATACCGGAAATACGGGAAACGGAAGAAGCGGAGCCAACCGCGGAGGATACTTCTTCGTGGTGTGAAAAAAGATTGCAGCAATTGAGAAGATTAAATTTGACCCAGGACAGCGATTCTAGCGATAACGAAAAGGACGATAGCTGCGGCAACGTTGAGAATACAAGGGACGAGCCGATCGAACGAGCGGTGGTTCGTTCTGATGGGTTGAGCATCGAGGACCGGAGCGAAAATCCCAAACGGCAAGTTTCGGTTCACTTGAACAAGAGATCGCGAAACAGCAAAGACAACGCTTCGAGACGCAGCGACAACGTAAACGTTGAAGCGGGCCAACGCAGATCTTCCCCTCGTCTAACTTCCCCGACGTCTAGCAACGTTCGCGAACAAGAGAACGCGAAACCACCTAACGTGAATACCAAGCAAACGGACCATATCGCGGTAGCCGTTGCCAACAAACGATCAGCCGGAACCGCTAGGCCGTGCAAGGTATGTACGCAACTTTCTTTCTACTCCTTCTTCTTCGCTTTCAAACGCGATGTATCTCGCTCTTTCGTTTCACGCGTTCCTCACGTTTGTTTTCTTCCTTTTTCGCAGCTAGAAGAATTCGCGCGGATGGAGAGCTTGGTGGACGAAGTAGCGCTACCATCTTTCACGTTCGAGGATATACAAGAAGACGAACTTTTTATCATAGACGTTCCTTCCGTGGTAAGCTATGTAACGTGGCACAACACCTACCGTCGTGAAACCAAATTCGCAATTCAAACTCTCGTATTTTGTCGCGCACAGCTCCTCGAAGCTCAGTTGAAGGGAAAACGAATCGTTTTGAAGAAGGAGAAGTTGAAAATTGGAAAACAAAAGTACAGAATCAAGTGGATGGACGCGAGCAACGTGTCTTGCGTTTTCGCCAGCGGAAATCCTGCCAACCCTTGCAAAGCAGGTATTAGAAGAAGCTACTATTAAAATCGATGCTACTAACGGAATATATTTTTTTCACTGATCGGATGAGTATTGCTCCGCAGTGAATCTCAAGCCAAAGGCGAGGATTGTAACCCGAGAAAGAATCTTGCGATCATCGACGGTGAAACGTTAGTCGCGGCTTCACGCATCGGTACAACGAAAGGCGAACGGCTTCGATCGAGAGACCGTGATCCGCCGCTCCACAACATTCATCCAGCATCGGCCAAATATTACTGCGCAAGCGATACGTGCAACAGCAAATCATGTTTCCAATTGGCCATGCCGTCTAATCCAACCATTTACTTAATAAAGCAATATTTTGAAAAAAATTATCGGCATTCGCACTACGTTACGGAACGTTGCAGGAAAGTTGGACATCGAAGGGAATATTACGCGCAAATCGCGCGTCTTTTTCAATTGATTTTTATTGAGCCGCATAACCGAATTGTAACTTAAATTTACGACGTTTCCATGGCTGCCGTCGAGTCTTCCGTGTATTTTCCCTTGTCCTTGCCCAACGCCGCCAGTCTACCTTTGCTTCTCCTGTCGATGATCTTCTTGCGATCCTTGTCCATCTTAAGCTTCACGATAACGGTCTACGAAGGGTAACAGATCGAAAATTAGAAATCTCCAAAGCGATGTTCGGTAAGAAGGAAATGGCAATATTGCGACGTCAGTGCCAAATTCTCTGCATCAAAAAGACCAAGCTAGTCAAATTCGTGGACGCAAAGGAAAACCCTACGCGTCCGTGCAAATGTCAAGCTTTTCGTCTGCCTCTACGCGAATGGTTTGAATCATCATGGTTGTCGTTGGCGGGAAACGAAGCTACGCATCGAACGATAGAGCGGAAATTTTTCTTTACCTTGGACGGGTCGATGCCGACGTACACGTTCGCGGTGTTTGCTTTCTCGCGCTGTATTCTTTCTATGTATATGACAAACTTTTTCCTATACACTTGGACGACTTTGCCAACCTGCTGACCCTTGTAATGGCCTCGCACAACCTTGGCAAAAGCAAATGGGAAATCGGACAGTAAAATTGGTTTCTTGCGAAGAAGAAGCGGAACGGCTGGTAGAATTGTTCGTCGTGAAGTTACCTGAACCTCGTCGTCTTTGCGAATCGGCATCGAACGGACGTTATATTTCGTGCGAAGCTCCTTAGAGAGGGGAGCGGACATCAGTCTTCTACGGATGTGAGACGGCGCCGTAAAGTGCCTCTTGCGGTTTTTTCGCCGCGAGGAGGAAACGAGTCGGTTGAATTTCATCGCTGCTGTTTACCTGTTCACGCAAAATCACCCATCCACGTTACTTCAAATTAGTCGCGATAGTTGGCGATAGTTCGTAAGATCGTTAGTCGCAGGCAAATCACGTGGCTTTTGCTTCGGATGTAAATAAGCAATGAAGGCAGGTTAGCTGCTGTCACCGCAACTTCAACTAAACCCGTCTCTAAGTTCTCGCGAGAAAAAAAAAATTGTGCGCTGCTACACTTGCGAAACACATCGGAGCAATTTCGATGAAAAATTGACGCCTAAACCGTTCGCTCGATTCCGATTAAAATCGATTTACATTTTAGCGAACTCACCGTCGACAATTCAACTCTACGATCCCAACCGGAAGAAAGTTTGCTCTAGCAGGGCCGCAAACATACGAATGTACCTAGCTCGCGTTATCCATGCAGTCGAATATCGACTCAAGGAGCTGTTCAAATTGCAAACGACTGCGATTGGTGGACGCGCACCGCAACGTATCCGTAACGTGTTTAAAATTTCACGAGATATCGATAGCGGACACGCGCTTTCTTCTAATCGAGCAGCTACTTAATCGGCGCACCCTTTCTGTCCAAATAACGCGCGCACCTATATTATTTATTATATTTGCCACGGCAATTGCCGCGATCCTACAATACATAGTTCCTTTCGGTTTTGCCCTGGCCGGTAGGCTAGTTCCTTTTCGTTCTTCAAGGAACTAGAAGTTTCCGTGGCGAAGGAGCTGTTCGCTTCTATGACAGAACGTTACTTAATATTGGGTGTCGCTGACGAAGTGGTGTCGGTGTTGGTGTGAGTTTACGGAGTTTGTAGCTCGTACTCGTAGTTGGTACGGTCGGTGAGAAAAGTTGGGTGGCTGTGTTGTTAGACAGGTGCTACATTAGCGTTTCCAAACATTTGCAAACATATCGCCGCTATGAAGTTGCCAATTGTGCGAAAATATTCCACATACCCTCAACATCGAGTAAGTAAATAAGCGATCAATACGCGCATTGTCACTTTGTCCCAACAACTTTGTTTATAGTTTGCGTTCAAACGTGTAACGCGCACCTCTGTCATGCGAGTCTTTGAAATTATTTCGTCGACGGATTTTGGAGGGCAAGGTGCTTTTCTATCGCTATATTTGCACGTAGCTGATCGTCCGATACAAATTCTATTCCGTTTTCTTTCCGCGGTCCCGCCAAAGCGTATCGCTTGAGCATCGTTCGTTTCGTAACGGAATTAGACGATTCTTTGCTACCAGGAAACGTTTCAACGTCGCAATGTTTTCATACACATACATATGTGCGTAGGCGTTACAGCATAACAGAAATACGTATTATAGGTACTTGCTCGACTGCATCGCTCGACTGCGAGGGGGGAGGGCTTGCTTGCGAATGCGACGGAAGGAGTCTGGCACTCGAGTCTTGAGAATTTAGAATTTAGAATCGAGAATCTGGGGCCAAGGATCCGCGGCATTGGTGCGTTTATCCCAAAACCGATAAACTTCATCTAATTTACGACGCGAATGCTCTTTAGAAAAACTTAGAGCAAACTAGTTTAAAGAGACCCGCTGGAAGGGAGGAAACGGTAAACGCGGTAAACTCGCGAACGATAAAAAGGCAGGCGGCCGATTGCCCTTTTTTCTATTTATCGCTCTATCGTTCGATCGTCGCATCTAGGACGAAAAGAAATACCCGCGAACGCGTACACGTTCAAAGATGTAGGAATAGGAATAGGAATAGGAATAGGAATAAGATAGGAGTGCATGCACGCTCGCGTCCATCGGCCATGGTTTTGTTGGTGTTGTAGGTCAGTAGAACAACGTGCAGGTCAATCTCCTAGGAAACGGTTCGTTCCGTCAAACCGTTTTCAAAGAAACAACTTTACGATCGCAACTTCAAACTCGAGTGTCAGCCGAATTCGATGTCTCGAAGTGTGATTTTCGATTAAACGAAAGATAAGCAAAATTAAGCGGAAGTAAGGCGAGGTGCGCGGAGAGGGAAGGAGAGGAAACGCGGTGGAATCGTAAAATGGGTTCGACGAAACAGCAGGATAGATTGCTCGGCGGTGGGATATCGTTGCCGCAATGGATGAAAGGAAGAACCGACAATAGGTACGTTTCACTTCGAATCTTTCTATTCGTAAACGTCAGCAGCGTTGAAGGTGTGAAACTCCGACTTGTACTAAGTTGCAGGCTCGTGAACGCTTTAAACGTTAGCCGCGTTGTTGCTCGCTGAACGCGTAGAAGAAATTTAAGCCAGGTGCAGCAGCAGCGGCAATGGCAATCGTAGCGGTTGCGGGCAACTTTCGAATTAGAGTTGCCGGCCAGGACGCTTCTGCGAGATGGATCTAGCTGGCCGCGGAGTTCCCGCTGCCTACCAAAATACCCATATATCGATATACCGGTGCTCCTATATAACGGTATACGAACATGCGAGCACGCGAACCTCCGAAAGATAGAGGCTTTCCCAATGAAAAGTATCACGGAAGGCTTATCCAAGTGCCGGCTTCGATATGTACGTTTCGCTAGTTGGAACAAATATTTACACGCGCAATTTGGCGAACACGCGACGAAGCGGCTAGCCGCCGCGCTAGCATCGCGCTCGCTATTCTTAGACGCTTGGACATGTAGACGCGCGACACTGTTCGCACAATTCCCTACCGTTTGCTTGGCTTATCTTTGCTGCGTCGCGCGCCGCTCCTTCTCTCGCGAATCGCGAATTGCAAATCTGCATCGCTCTGCGTCACAAACTCTGATTAAACGATACGCATACAATTAGTTGACGCGTGTTTCGTCACGTGGATGCACGCTATCACGCTTTGGGCCCTGTTTCCACCTTAATTTCGCTGCGATCTACGTTTCACGCGCATCAATATAGCAGGATTTAGAAACACGTAGACAGGCTACTCGGCCGGAGGAGAGCGATCTGACAACGGTAACAAGGTATCGAAGCGCAAGGCAATCTTGCGACGCGATCGGAGTTACGCCCGGAGGCACCGTTAGGCTTTTTCTCATCGAGGAGGGAGACTGTGTAGCTATATAGCCCCGTTCGCTTCGTTAACCTTCCCGTCTCTCTTCGCGATACGTCACACGCACGCGTCACGCGTCATCGTCACGCGTCACGTCACGCGCGATACGTGATGCTTTGTCCTTGTTTGATGCAGGTTCGATTTTGACGATACCACGTTCAGTCCGCCATCTCACGACGACAGCTTCTTTTACATACGATATCCAAAGGCGCAGAACCGATTGTCAGTTTCGCAAGAGTTTCGGCCGATCGACCAAGTTTTTGGCGAGCAGACCATCGCTTCGTCCACGACTGCGTCTACGTCCACGTCCACGTCCACGTCCACGTCCACGTCCACGTCCACGTCCACGTCCGCGTCCGACGTAAAAGCGCAAGAAACGCAGCAGCGGTCTGTCGAGGAGAAGAAGAAATCTCAGGAGATCGACTTCAGCAAGCATCCCCTACCCTGTCAACCGTTCGTGCCAGCCAGCTCGGCAGCGAGCAGAGGTATCTATCCGTCGCCGCGGTTTTCCTCCTTTGCTCTTTAGTCACTGCCCCCACCCGCTTACTATAGGTTTCTTGCGTTTCAGACGAGATCAAGTCGTCTTCGAAGACATCGCTAATCGAGAACGCGAAAGCTGCAAAGTCGCAGGGAATAGACGATGGATTTCACGGGGAGCCAGCGCTCTGTGGGAAGTCGATCGTTCTTGTAGCCAGTCAGATGATGTCCAACAAATTTCACGAGACGTTTACGGCCGAGCAGGCCGCCGCCGGTCAGCCCAAGAAAGGAAGCAAATCTTTGCCGGCGACTCCGCTCGCTTCGCCGGCGGCTAGCCCCAACAGCTCGCCCAAGGCTCGTCGCCGCACCTCATCCAACCGATACTTTACCGGTACCTCCTTCCTTCTCGATCGCGAGAAGTATCAAGGAGGCTGGATTCTGTCGGGCCTGTTCGGCCAATCCAGGGAGATAGTTACCGGCAAAATCGACGAGGAGGACGAAACCACCACCGATGTCTCCGCTATCCCGCCTAGGCTGCTCAATCGAAAGAAGTCTATATCCTCGCAAAACCTCACATACGTAGGAAGCGACGAGAAATCAACCACCGTTGACAAATCTCGCATCTACGCGAGCGCGTTTCAAGCGAAACCCTCGGAATTGCGAGAGATGAATTTCTGGTCGCCAACCTCCATGTAGAAGATCCGTGCGAATCCATTCACGCGTGTATCGTACCTGCGTCTTTTTCTCGTCCGCGCCTTTTCCCCTTCGTTTACGCTTCCAGCTTAGTTGGTCGATAGGTGTAACCGATTGACTTGCAGCAAGAGATTCTTTCGAGAAGAAAGCCCGACGGGAAATCGTAAGCCTCGCGCCAAACATCGTCCGTTTATCGTACTCTCTGTACTCAGTTCCCCCACGTACGAGCGCGTCGATTAAAACAGCAAATCAAGAAAGAAGCTCCTATCGCGTCCCTCGTTGCCTTTCGCCTATCCTCTTGTCGGTCTTCTTCTTTCATATTTATCGTTCAAAGTAATTCGTACTTGCTAGCAGTGCGGTTTTAGTTACTTTCCTTCTTTTGTCTTACCGTCTTTTTTGCCTTGTTGCTCGTCTCGCGCATTTCTAGTCGGCATTGCCGTTTGCGCGATAATCGATTTTCACGGACCCGTGCACCACCGTCGCAGCCCTAGTCGAAAGCCGTAACTAACGACGGTTGCAAGCAACGCGAATAGAAGAAATCCTCTCTCATCCGAGCATCTTCTCCTGCTTTTTTTCCGTAGCGAAAATGCAGCGCGACAGCGTGAAACCGAGCGGTGGAACGTATTTTTAGGGGAAGTATCGCATTTTGCCATCTTGGCCGATCGTTTCGTTTTATTTAACTGAAAACTTGGGAGAGAAGAAAGTGTTGCGACGAATGTAACAGCGTGTACAAGTATGTCTATCCATTGTATCTTATATTTATACAATACAAGCAGCCGTAGAAAGGTTGTCGCTCGAGAAACATTTGCCCGAGAACATCCACGTCCTATATTCGACATTTCGATGAAAGTACAAGTTGCGAAACACCGAACGCGTGATCTAGAAAATAGTAGCGGTGACGTAACGAGTCGAATGTCGAATGGACGTTTTAACGATTAACCGGTGCAGGTACAGGTACAGGTATAGGTATAGGTATAGTTATAGGTACAGGTACAGGTACAGGTACAGGTACAGGTACAGGTAGACGGTCGACTCCTATTTCATTTTCGATTGCGTTCGAGCGCAGAGCGTGAACGATGAAAAGGCGACGTTCCCGTGGCCAGCGTAGATCATTCTTGCCGCCCATCCCGCGAAATTTACCGTTAGCTAGACAAATGCAAATGGACGCGACGTTTAGAAGAATGGTCGTTGCCGCTCGTATCGTTCGACGCGCTAAGGTTTCTAAGCTAAGGCTAGCTATACCGCAACGATACGCGCACCCGATCCATCGTCGGTTTACCATACTACTAACGAGCCGCGCTCGCAATCATCCAACGTAGAAACAATACCATCCACACGCGTTGTACTGTATTTTATAAAGAAATAATAAATAGATGAGGAAAAGGTACTGTAGTAATAGCTGTGGAACTCGTCAACGCATCGCAGAATCTTCGCTACGATTGCCGGCCAAAAACTCGGACAATAAGAGAAGCTTGTGAAATGTGGTTACGCGTAACGCGTTCCTTTGCCTCCGGCGTGCTTGTGAAATCTCCAAGTTCTTGGCTGTGCCCGTACTCCGTAGTGTTACGCTTTGCCAATGTCAATTGCGCAACGCGCCTCACCTATCTACGCAGACATTCCGTTTTGCATCCCATCCATTCCCATTCCCAATCCCAATCTCTTTCACTTTCCACTTGCCAATTCCAATCCCAATTCCAGATACTAGGGCGCGTTCCCCCTGCCTGCGTATCTTGCTCGCGGCTACAGCTGAGAGATTCGGCGAATTGTCAAAACGATATCATCACCGGCCCCGGCTACTGCCACGTGTCGCACGTGGCATAGCGTTCCCGACCACCCACCTCCACCACCTGGGAAAACGTGAAACGCGAAAAGTCCCGATGCTTTTACTACGCTTCTACTCTTTACTCTTTATTTATACGCTGCTTCGCGATTTACGCGACGAGCTTAGCAACTACTAACTACTAGGCGCGATCCTCCAATTCTCATTGGCAAATGCAACCGTTTAGTCGGTGAAACAGATGTCACCCGTATCACTATCACGGATATTTCGCTTTCGATCTCGCGTCTTTGCAAACCGTTCAGCAAAGAAAACTTTAACGACGAAACGGCTTCAAAGGTAGACGAGGATCGCTTTTGAGCGTCCGAGTTTGAATTCGAGGCAATAAGGGGAAGGGGAAAGGGGTAAGGTATACGTTGAGTCTACGTTTCGACTCGATGCCTGTTGTCTTCTTGTATCGATGATAGCAACGTTCTGTCGCCTATGGCCATTTGCAGCTACAATGTACTATTCTTACGATTAGCAGCGTACCTGTGTGCACGAATCTGTGACAAACTTGCTTGCTGGATTACTTCGCTGAAAGGAAAGCGTGCTTAGACAGAGAAAAATTCTACTGAAACCTCTACGTAAAAATGAAAACTTTCGCGTATCGACAGACGGAACCGAACTAAAAAGCGAAACATTTGCTTCGATACGAAAATAAGAAAGGTAAAGATAAAGTCGTACGATTTATGCTTGCTGCTAAACGCGATCGCGTATTCGAAATATTTCGGCTCTTCTCAGAAACTCAAAACTGAAGCACGCTTATATTTTACTGTCAATTTACTTTGCTCTATTTTTGCAAGCGAAAAAGGAGTACACGACAACTAAAAATATCGCTCTCGCTGTTAACGCGACGAGTACAACTGCAAGCGCAAAACGTGTTTCTTATTCAAAATCAACGGCAATCGCGAATCAACTTTGCTTCACGCCAGGCTACTTCCGAAAATCTATGCAAACTATCTCTACTATGAAACGAGACAAAAATTCGGTCGCCAACTTTAATGCAGGCAATTTCGATAACGAATAGTCGTAGCACGATTAGTCAACTTGCATTATTCTCAAATACTATTTGAATATTTAACTACAATACTAATATTACCTAAATTCTCTATTCAGCTGGGCTTTTCAAAATATTTAAATAGCTTTAAATACGTTTACATTAAATGAAATATACTTTTCAAAGGCAATCAAAAATGTTTTTCAATTGTTTGTTTCTACAACAAATGCTCGATAAGCAACACAAATGGCGCTGTCGAACAAATATAATAGAAAAGCAGCCGAAAGGCCGCTAAAAGAAATACGAAACAAGAGCAGCCCCGAAGAGCGCTAAACGAAGAATGAATGGAGCAGCCAGAAGGGACACTCCGCAATGCGAATCATTCGCTCGTTGTAAACCCGATCAAACTCGCGAACGGAACGACATTCGTTTTTCCTCGCAACGCTAACTTATTAAATTTACTTATCAACGAGAAAATTCTACAAATCAATCGCGATAAGTACTTAGTTAAACTGAGAAATACTACGTTACTCGATTACTCGCGTTAACTTTAATTAGACAAGAAAAGAAAGGCAAACAAATATGAATCGATGCACCCGTTGTCTTTTATGACGCAACACTAATAGCGGCAGTGCAGCTTGCATAGCTGCCGGTGAAGATCCATCAGAAACATCAGGAACACAGCAAATGATTTCCACTACCATAGTGGAAGACATTGGGCTTTCTTTTATATTCGCAACGCTACGTGAGAAACGCGATTCATTATCAGCGTAACGCTACTTGGAAAGCTAAATACGCGCGACACAGAATGTCGCAGCTCTACCTCTTAATTCATTTAATGGAAACTCTGCTACTTCTATAGGGGACAAGCTACTCTAAATATTCGCGTTACTTGGAAAACGCAACGCTATAAAGCTAACTCACGAATGTACCGCAATATTAATCTCGAAGAAACTATACGAATCGATATTAAAGAATACTAAAAGTAAGCTTGGCAGCGATACTTGGCAATTCGCAACGCTAACTCAAACGCGACAACTGTTTCTTCGCAACGCTAACGCAAACCCGTGAACGTTTCTCATTCGCAACTCTAAAATCAAGCTCGCCATTTTCTGTTCTCGCAACGCTACGTCAACCCGCTGGTGATTTTTCGCAACGCTAATTAAAAAATCGCGAGGTACCCAATGTGGTGGCTGAAAATACTACGCATGCAAAGCTAATAACGAGTACAGTGACGCAATAATAACAGCAATAACAGTGTAATGATCATCCATTCTTTCGGAAGCCGAAAAAGTGAACAACCATTCGTTGCTGCCCTCTTCGCGACAGTTTGTCGGGCCTCTTCTTTTCTTCGGGCGCCATGCCCCTCGATCAAACTTAAATCTATGCTCGAGGTTCTCTACTCGCAACCCAAAAGATAACTCGCAAAGGTGGAGCAAAAATGTAAACTGCAGCAGCTGAATACGCACGAAGACGAACAACGATTCTAAGAATTCTAAGATGCGATTCGAAGAATTGTGAAAATCTTTGCCCGTGCAACGTGTAGAACCTCGAGTTCGTTCGTTCGTTTCGAAATCAATACGCGACCGCGTCCGCGTGGCGATTTCAGATCGCCGGATTCGAAAGATCGACATTGGCAAAGACCGGAAGTGACCGGCATTCTCCGTGTCAGATTAGTCTCGCCGTCGATGTTCAAATCAGATTCCCTGAAACAGGTTGACACGCGCACCCCCCATTAAATATGAAACTCGCGACCCGAGACCATATGTCAACCTGCCCGGCCCTACCTACTTAAAATTAACACACATTCCAGAAAGTATGCTACCTACCTACCTAATGCTATATTTAAAAAAATGGCAAACAGGCACACAAACACAGGCATACACCCACCCCCCACCCAGCGGATCACACGCATACCACCCGGGTGCAAAAGCCTAAACTAGGGAGTAACGTCCCGGGACGCCTCCGACACCCGAGTTCAACATACATCTCACACACACTCTAAAGTAAACAAAAATCCTGAAATCGTCTGACGTGGGTAGCGACCATTGCGTATTATATTATGCAATTTCAAATGCATCTAACTCGATATATTCGAATATATTTCAAGCATTTCGTAAGTAAATGTAATTCAACGGAAAAATTGTAAAATATATTTCCGGCACTAATCAAACGTGTAATTCAATAGGAAAATTCTAAACCACGCTTGAGACATTTGTCAAGCATGTCAACGAGAACGTGTCAACTGAATTTGTAATAAATGGTTTGCTACCATTCGTGCAACGTGTACGTAATAATATATTTCGTACCATTTAGTTTATGATTAGCAATCGATTTTAAGTTAATTAACATTAGCAAAAAGCGACGCAAATCCACAGCCTAACACACACACACACACACACAATGTGGAAACGACGTCGCGCACGATACGCTACCCACGATCATACGCCACACAAATATCAAACATCAAAATAATAAAAAAAAATGATCGTGCCACGTGCTTTTCACCCGCTCAAGTAGCACCTGAGCACGTGAGCGGGATCCCGGCAAAACGGCACGAACCGACGCTGAAAATCCTAGCTACAAATTTTGTCGACATACGTAATCAGCTGACGGACTGTGATTCTACTTTTCCAATGCGTTTAAAGCAAACAGACTCTACTGGTTAAACTGAAAAGAAGCTACGTTATTAGCAAAACAAGAAAGCAAGAAAACTCTAATGCAACGTGAATTTAAATACGCGAGACTGAGAATAATAAACGCGAACAAGTGACTCTACTTTAAAGTTAAGAATATTAAATATGAACAAGGGACTCTAAATTGGAAGTAAGAGCAAGACGATAAAATAAAACAAAGAACTCGAACGTGAAATTCTATGTGCAATACCTTGGGCGACTCCCTTATCAAAGCGACGTAACTTTAACATAACATTCCGTTAAAGTCTGCCACTTCGATTCGGAAATCTGCCCATCGCGAAATGTCTTCTTGCGCATTTCATTTGGCATCGTTTTTGTACGAGAAAGGAAAAACCTACTATGTCTCTGTATCTTAAATCGAATTGAAGCTACTATGAACCGCGAAGCAGTATATTGCTCAATTCTTTTACGAATTACGATTCAAGCAAGGTAGTTTAATAGTATATTACGCGTGTACCTGCATGTATTCGTGTAGCAATGCCAATACATTTTCTCATTACTATTGTGCAAGGAATACATCTACAAATATAATTGCAAAGTACAAATTACAACGTGCTCAAATCTAGGAGCATTCCACTTTAATAAATATCTCTGCGGAACTTTCATTGACTCTACTTTGACGTGCATTAATATTTAAAAAGAAATTCCTACTAAGTGACTCTACAATTGACTCGAATTCTTTTAGTAGCATATGAAAATATTTAAAATCGCGTAGCGCAAGAAGACCTAACCTCATCTAATAAATACAACACATACAAGAAATAAAAATGATACACGGATATACGATCGTATACCCGCGGTCACTGTACTCGTTTATGCAAAATCTACGTATACAACCAGTCACCCGTGCCGATTCGGACCTTTCGTCCTCGGCATGATTGAGTGACCGGAGGAATTCAAAGTGCATGCGACTTACCAGTAGACGACTACGCTGTCATCTGCTGCAGCCAGGCGGATAACAACCTGCTGTCATCGTCATCGTCATCGAGCGAAGCCGTGAAGTCGTGGAGTCGTGAAGCCTTGAAGTCAACGGCATGAAAAGTTGTCGTGAAGTCGTGAAACTGCGATGCCATGTCCTGTGGTCCCAAGGACAAGAAGATCTGTGGAAGATCTATAACAGAGAAAAAGAGAGCGAGAAGATTACAATTTATTCTTCAACGTGTTTACTCGTAGATTATTTGGTACATTTGACTTTAAAAAAATTAGAGGTTTAACAAATTCCAAATTAAGCGACTCTACTCATTCGTTCGAGAAAAAGACTAACACAAGATAAGATTTAACAATTTGTTTTAATAGCTTCTATATTTTTTTAGTTACTGAAAATTAAAGTGGAATGCAAAGATACTTACATTGCGAGCTTCGGAAGCCCAGCGAGATCATCTGCCAACAGCCGAAGTGTGACTCTAATCGCGAGTATGAACATTTAACAAAATAAAAGAAAAAAAGGATAAATAAATGACTACGCTATCGTTTAATTACATATTTGGCGAGCAAACACCGACTCTATTCGCGCGAGCAATTATTATAATTGAATCTACTTAGAGCAGTTGTGCTCTTAAAAAAAGGCAGCTACTTTTTTCGAAGCAAACACTAACTCTACGACCGCATTGCGCGCGGCCACAAATTCTGAAAGAAAAGATTAGCAGGAGAAGGGAGGGTAGGTACGAAATAAAACACATTTTATTATTATTATTCCTCTTCTCTTTATCGAGCATTTGTTATGAAAAATCCCAGCTACTATGAATTCCTATCAATTACTAGAAATTATAAAAAGTATTTTGCTACCAAATGTGAAGCAATATAATGTCGGAATACTGTAAATGTATCAAAGTTACGTACAAAATCTATGCTGTGAATATTCGTCATCAAAATACCCAAGCACGTTTAACCAGCTTGAGTAAAGACAACGTGGCGCGTGAGAAATTCTGGGAACTGGCCGCAAAAAACTAGAGTTCGAGATGTAAACACGAGCCGCGAGGCTACGCAGCAGCGCGCTAGAGTTTCTTGTTTATAAGTTCGGCCGTGCTAACAACAAGCGTGTTTGGGAAACAAGGGCATTGCTCCTCGAAGAATTCGCGACCCAAACGTACTAGGAGTTCAAGGCTGTTACGATTGTTCGTTGCATTTAACTCATCGTAATATTTCAACCAACGACTCTACTGGAAAAATACGAGTATCAATTTTCTAAGACCTTTAACCAGAAGATAAAAATTCCAAGTGACTCTTTCTTTCGTCAATTACTTGAAAAGGGTATTAGAAGTTTGTACAAAAATCACGAGCAATGAAAAATGAATGACTCTACTGGAAAGCTATTCATTTGTTAAGAAGTTTAATCCCCCCCAAAAAAAACAAATGACTTGATATTTATGCAACAATTACAAGCAATGGAAAGTGAACAAATTTGCTGGTAAAATATCAATTTACCGAGTGAAAACTTTAACTCAAAAATTCAAGAAACATGTGACTCCATCTCTTCTAACTAACCTTCGAATTTGCACAAAAATTGCCAACAATGAAAAACGAATTACTCATCGAATATTACCCATCGTTGCTCGAAAATATGCTTCCGTACAACTCCTATTGTTCGAACAAACGGAGTGTTACCAGACTTGCGTTGATCATCGTGGCGTCCTGTTCATTCGTCCTTCGTTCGTTTCATCTTCGATCCGCCTTGTCCCTTGATAGTTAGCCAGGTACATGAAACAGAACAGAAATCATACTTTAAGGTAACCAATTAGGTTAAAATCAAGTTCGTATTCCAATCAATTAATAATACAAAAATACGACAAACTAAGTAGAAGCTTGAAAATGATTTGATTAACTACCACGATGTTCAGAAAATCGTTTCAACGAAAAGACAATTCAGATAGGAAAGAAAAAGCAAGGGAACAGTTACGTGTTTACGTGTTCAAAGCGGCAAGCGGAAAGGATACGTACCGCGAAGATGACACGCGTAATCTCCTTTCGGCGCAGAGTCCCAAGCAAAACTGACTCCCTGCGCAGCCTAACGCTTATCGCTGCGCACGCTTTAAGAGTGGGGGGACTTGAGCTCCTGCGCCCTCCAGCCTCGAGCCGCGAAACGTAAAAGTCTTTTTGAAAATTCGGGCCCCTTCCACGCACGTTTGCAGCCGAATTTGCGTCGCTCGATTGATCGTTTCGTAAATAATCGTAAATGAAATAGATCCAGCACGATCTGTGCAAACAAGAGATAGCGTAGCGTGTGTAACGCTTGCATCCGTTTCTACGTTTACGGAAGGAAATTAGCCGCGTTAGCCACCTAGCCCCGAATCCATTCGAGATGATTTTTTACTGCTCGTGAGAAACTCGCGCACGATTAATAGCTGGCCAACGTAAATAACACGAGCGTTCCCTTACGCGATTACTAAACCGTAACTCTATAGCGGGTGTACGCGCGGGATGTATACTTTATACTTTATAATTTACATTTTATACTTTGTACTTTATACTTTATACTTTATACTTTATACTTTATACTTTATACTTTATACTTTATACTTTATACGTGCACGTGCGTATGTGTATCGGTTGCAATTGGAGACACACCGGGGTTGAGTAATTGTGCGAGTATTCCTGTATCCTTTGCGTTTCAATTTTCGGTGTAAATTTACACGTCGATGTTGCGACACGCGTATTGTTTGCGTGCTGTTTGCCGCTTTGTACTTTCTCTTCTTATTCTCCGTTTTGCTGTTGCTTCGTTTTGGAATTGCATTTCTCGCGCTACTTTTAGCTTTCAGCTTTTAGCTTTTAGGAGGCCGAAAGAAGACGGCGCGGAGAAAAAAATGACATCAAACATGATACAATTTGGATCTTCCTTAAGCCACGTAGAACGAAAGAAATGTTAATGTTCATTAAACAGATATTGATTTAGAAAAAAGCAGAAATAAAGAAGATTCGTGGTTGCATTGGTGCCCGACTAACCGATACGCGAGATTGTAATCTAGCCTAGCTGCCGTGACTCTCATTGTCAGCGTCTCTTTCTTTTTCATTCGCTGTCATCGCTATCGGCAAATTACAAATAGTAGAAAAAAATAGTATCATCCCTGGTTCATAAGGGGGCCAAAGCAATACCGATGTTGGACCGTGAAAACACGGAATGACTGTTAACCGTATCGAGTGTGCTCGTGACGCAACGTCATCAGAGCTCCGCTATAAGCTATAGGGTATAGGGTATAAGTGTACGCTGACCGATACGCCTGCTTCTGGTCAGCGGACACTCGATACCGAGTTTTCGGGGAAAAAAATGTCTCCAGTTATCTATGCAGGCAGGTTTGCAGGAGGTTGCGTATAAATAGGCTGACAGAGTTAGAAGCTGCATCCAATCAGTTCGTTGGTTCTGAACAGTGAAGGCAGCAGTTACCATTCACCTATCATCATGTTCCGAGTAAGTAAAGCTACGATCATTGAAGAAGCATAGAATAGACTATCCATGTTATATGAAATCATCAGGGGGCTACCCGGTCCCCTTGCTAAACTAAAACAACAGCGTTTTTGAGACGTTCTATAATAGCTACATTTATAATAACGCCTATAAAAGTATATCTTCATATGTCGTGGACATCTATCATTTGATCTTGTACATATAATCCAAATTTCATTTACTTTTATAATACGAACAAACGTATAATTATATTTAATATATGGATAGAGGATTAACTTTCGCAACTTTGATGATCGCATTGAATATAATTCTTAGACGAACCATTCCAAATCGCAAGCGGCTTTTTTATGCACGTCGAATTTCAGTTTGAAATTTCTGACGTTTCCTATAGACGAATAGTACGTAATCGTAATCTATTACGATTAGCGAATGCTACGATAGAGGATAAGATTGTCCGCGACTATTGTCGGAGAAAGGAGCGCAAAAAGATAGACAGATAGAGAGAGAAAGGGGGGGGGGGAGAGAGAGAGAGAGAAAGAAATGTGGATGTTTTCAGTTCTTGGTTATCTGCGGATGTTTGTTGGCGGTGGGACAAGCTGGCGTAATCGGGGGCGGTTTGTTGGCGGCAACCGCACCTGCAGCGGTCGCGCTCCAACCTGCAACGGCGGCTCTTCCTCTGTCCGCGGCAACGCTCGCGTTGCCAACCATCGCCACGTCCAGCTCTAACGTGATACGGGGTATCGGTAACTTAGGTGCCGTATCGGCCTACTCGAAGAGCGTAGATACACCGTTCAGTAGCGTCAGGAAAGCGGACGTGCGCGTTAACAATCCTGGAATCGTGACGGCGACCGCTCTGCCCGCCTCGGTAGTCGCGCTGGCAAATACTGCTTTCGCAGGTACCTGATTCCGGGGTGCCAACTTCTCCTCTACTCCACCATTCGCAAAACGTATACGCGACGCTACGATACGATACGATACGATACGCTAGATACGCCGCGCCCGTTTTACACGCTTCCTTTGACCATTACAATTTACCATTTACAATTTACAGTTTACAGTTTACAGTTTACAGTTTACAATTTACAGATTACAATTGAAATTTTCTTATTCCTCCGATTTGCACCACAACACCTCGTATTTTCCTACTTACTCCACTTCGTTCACCTTCTCTATTTCCAATGCCGTAAACGTAAACGTAAACGTAAACGTAAAGCTGTAAAGGGGATGGAACGTGGCGCGCTTATCGATACGGATGACGGTACGCTTTCAGCTCCACTGGCCACAGCAGCCGTTGCCCCCTCGGCGCTCCTCGCACCCGGATTGACCACTGCGATCGCAGCTAGCCCGGCAGCTCTCACCGGTATAGCCGGTGGTATAGCCGGTGGTATAGCCGCTCCTCTTGGACTCAACGGGTTGGCATTGAACGGCTTGGGAGCCGTGAAGGTTCTCTAAGGTGCAGGTTCCAGCAGCCAGCTACCGCGACCGAGCAACTGAGCAACCGAACAACCGAGCAACCGAGAACTCCATCGATGCCCCATGCTTCGCCTATCGATCGCGAGTCGTTGTTACAACCTGAACCATCTATTTTGTCACAGAATGTAATAATCGAATATTCAATAAACGTACAGTCGTTACTCTACACCTGTGTGTGTTCCTCCTTCGGTTCTCGCAAGCGTATTGTCACCCGTCGCGAAGCGAGTGTAGCGCTACGTAAATAAGAAAGGGAAGACAAACGAAAAACAGCAGCCAAGTTTCAAAGTGTACTGTATTTAATAAATAGAAGTAGAGAAAATAGCTGGTTTCCGAAAGAGAGAGAGAGAGAGAGAGAGAGAGAGAGAAATAGGGATCGCGGCGTTAAATGTATGACATGGAGAAACGAATGGAAGAAGAGATTAGAGGAATTACCAGGAGTAGGAGACACCGATGGGGCTGGAGTATGCCATGTGGGATACAGCGACTGCAGGGGAGTAGGCGACTCCGAGAAGAGGAGCTGGGTGAGCGGCGGCAGCCAAGGTAGCGGCTGGCAGGGGTGCCGCGTGAGTGGCAGCCGCGGCATACGCCAGCGGGGCGGCGTGCGCGTAAATCGCCGGATTCGTCACGCGAATGTCCGACTTGCTACTGGTGGAGAACGGCGTGGAAATCGTCTTAGACTGGGTGGCGATCTGCGCCAAGTTTCCCGTGCTGCGAAGAATGTTGTCCGACGTTGACGTTAAAGCCGCCGTGGTCAAAGTGTATTGTCCAGCGGCGGTTGCCGGCGCCAAGTATCCGGCGTTGCTCATCGCTAGAGCGCAAGCCAGGATTACGATCTGAAATAAAGCCAGCGATTCTATTATCTTTTACCTTACCTTACCTTACCTTACCTTCTTCTTTCGCGATTTTACGCGGTTTTACATAATTTAAGTGCAGGGTTGGTAGCGAGCGCGCCTACGAGTAGGGCGCGCAGCCACGGAAACAATAGCAAACGTTTATCTGTAAAAAGACGGTGCGCTGCTTACCTTGGAGAACATTGCGAGTCGGGTGGTGGATGGAGGTTGATTCGTCAACAATGTACGAAAGCAAGTGTGTGCCGATGGTTTGGCAGGCGAAATCTTATATAGGCGGTACAGCTAAGCGAACGAGATAGGGAGCGTGACCGCGACCCGGGCCGAGCCGAATTCGGGTGGGGTACAAGGGCGTGTTTTCTGCCAGTAACCCAAAACACTTTCGCCATGGAAGTATGCGTAATCCTTCGTATACTTTTCTCTGCCACGCCCGATCCATCGTTTCTTTTTTTCTCTTTCTCTTTCCTTTCCTTTCAGTGATCTCTGTTGCAACGATATCGCTCGCTCGACTTATTCAACGATACTTATTCCCTCCGACCTTGGACTAAAAATCCAAAACCGTCGGACTGGTTCTTGTCGCAAAAAGGAATAAACGAACAAACGACCGTGATTCGATTCATTTGTTCTATCCTTTTACCTTCGCGACGAATTCCTTACGGTGCCACCGCACCATTTTGCTTTCGCAACCTATCGTTCGATTCCTACGAAATCGTTTCGCCGTTTCGCGCGGAGCAGCGATTGCGCTTTGTACCTTTTCTGCATCGGGAAAAGCGGCTGCATTCACGCAAATGCATTAGACGACGGAACGGAGAATTCATTTCCCGCCTTTTCTCTTTCATCCTCTGCGCTCTACCGTTTCTATCTCTTTCTTAACCTTCTAATCCGTCTGCCTACGGACTACGCACTACACACTACGGATGTAGGATCTCACGTTGTCTGTACGTGTTGTTTTTGAAGTCGAGTATTCATCTTTGATTCTTGACGAATTAATTAACGTGCAAACGCGCAATTCCGACTGGAAGGAATCGTAATTGTGGACGAGTCTGGCCAGAAGCCGGGGAAACATGAATCGCAGTTTTGAAAAGTCAAGCGAACGCGAGAATCGATCAGAGATGCGCGCATTTGTTCGAAACTCAAACGCGGAGCAGGTAACAATTTGCAAGCGTTCTACGTATTTCTACAATAAGTAGAAAGTAAATGCAAGAGCGCGGCATCTTGAATTGAAAGTGTTAAACGAAACGCAAATTCTGCAGCTCGCGCAGCTGCTGCGAAACAGCATTTGCAAGCCGGATGCTACAAAAGTATTGGATGATCTTTTGCAAGCATTCTCTGGTTCCGATTCCGATTCCGAAGACTCTCAGGTGAAGCGGCGCAAGCTCATCGAATCCACGTTGAAGACTTTAGGAAAAAGCAAAATATCCGTGGGCCAGGCAACCGCGATCGTTAATCGCATAATTGCCGACTTTCCCACGCATTCCAAGCAGCATCTCGTTAAGTTGGTCGATTTTTGTCTCGCGACTATCCGCATCAACGACGATCAGTTGCACAGGTACCTTTTCTTTTCACCCAACGCGTCTTTAAACGACTTCTTTTAACGTTTTTGCTTTGTTCCTTTGTTTTTTCCGTGTCTCTTTTTTCAGTTGGAAAGATTTGTTGCCCGTGTTGCTCGAATCGTTGGAAAACGAAAAATACATTGTCCACGCGGATGGCGAACTTTCAGGCATCGAATATAAATCTCTGATTATTAAAACTATATGCGAGTATCAGTGGGATGTGGAACTTTTGCCATCGTTGGCAAACATGTTTGGGTAAGCCGAATAGCTTTAACGCAAGATTCAGAGGATCAAAGTTACAAGGTTGTTTCTGCTTTTGCAGGGATATAGCCCTGAATAAGATGGATCGCGACAAAGTTTCTAGGACTGTCTGCAATGCTTTGTCCAACCTACCATTGGACCAGGCACCTTCTTTTACTTATCAAGCGTTAAAGTTGTGCAAAGAGAGGGACGCGCTAAAGCTTTTCGACGCCCTAGCAAAGTACTTCGAGCATCGGTACTCGGAGACCGTTTCGTCGAATTCGAAAGATAGCTCTGAAGCAATCGGTACGAGAGCAAAGGCTCGTGTCTTAAGTAAATCGCGCGGAAATACGTTTGCCGTATCTTCTACTTTATTTGGGCGCATCGTTTTCCAGATACGGCAAACGTAAAAGACGTGCAAGACATCGAGAGCACCGTCCTGTACCACGTGTACCAAGCCGCTCAGCTAAATCACGAAGCCATGAAAGACTTTATTCGTTTCGTTAGACACGCGTGCCACGCTTGCGAGTATACGCTGCAGCCGTTTATGCTGTCGGTGTTGATGTCGGTGTCCGGCATATACGAAGATCAGGTGAGAAAAGCTTAGCGCTTAGCCGCTTTCCTTTCGATCACCGCTTGACAAGAACGATGCTCCACAGATCTTCGAGATATCGAGGTTGGGGATCGTTAACAGCAGCTTGGAGAGGGAAAAGCGACGAAGCAGCGCGTGGTTGCGGAAACTTTTGCCTGAGCCGAGCGATATAATTGGGATCGTTCGACGAGTGATCGATAGCAGGTCTATCCGCCGTCAAAGACGTCCACTGGATGCTTCTTTTCTCCCGCCCGAGTTCTTTTCTTCCGTTACCGTTTCATTTGCTTGCATTTGTCCACAGCAACAAAGATCGTCACTTGCTGCTGAAGGGGCTGACCGGTTTGGCTTTTACCTTGATGGGCGTCGATCCGAAATTAAAGGGGAATGCGACAGCCAGCTGGAACGTAGGATCGGAAATGATACAAGAAATTCTTAAGAGGCGTCACGAAACTGTTCCGGTTGTGTTGCAAGAATTGATCGACAAGATAGTAGCGGGAGGTGATAGACCTACCGCGCACTACACAGGTAAACAGAAGGAATAAAGGGAAGAGAATATAGAGCAAAGCGACGTTGCACGCTGATTGCCGATCCTGAAATCCCCTGAAATTTTTGCTAGATCGTTTAAAGTACATGTGCTGTGAATTATCGATGATCGTGCTCGATCACCAAGTCTCCGTTATGACCATCCTCGAGCGATTGCTGTTCTTGCCGAGCAAAGTTGTCAATCAAGTTCTGAATGCCATCTTACCACTAATGCGCGTTTCCCCCAACATACGGGAAAACCTTCTTCTGACTTTGAGGAAAGCCCTTTACAGGAAGGGTGTATCGAAGCGACAGGTAGCGGTCACCGGCTTTCTCCACATGCTAAAGTACTCTAAAATGCATTCCTGGGCCAGCTACAGACTCGGTATCAGTCAGCGTTGCAACTCCAACTCCTTTGCCTCCGCTTCTATATCAACGTTCACTCAGGTATACATCTGCTTAGAATTTGCAATTTCCAATTCGTAACTTCAAGCAAACCGTCGCGTTTATCGATCGTCGGGTTTAGGTGACTTTAGAGAGCGACTCGCAGCGAGAAAGGTCGCTTCCGGAATGCGACAAGACTCTGTGCTACGAGATATTGGATATATTGAAGAAGAGCTTCACCTACGAATTCCAAGTGAGGCTGCACTTGTACGAAGGTGAGGAAAAAGTTTTATTTTCACGCGAGCGAGCAACGGAGCGGAGGAAATTCTGAGCGAAGAGCGTGCGTTTGCAGGCCTGCCCAACGCCGTCGGCAAAAATCCCGATATCACGGAAGTTTTGCTAGACATGCTTATCTCGCAGTTGAATCTATACCTCGACAAAGACGACGGCGCGCTTCTGCCGGTGAAGTTCGAGTTGTGCGCAGATACGGACGGAACGGAGGTGGTGCTGCGGGAACCGATCGCACAACTGATATTTGCCCTGCAAAAAATATATATCAATGCAGCTGCGAAGAATTTGTCGAGCGGCTGCGAAAAATTGCGCGATACTTTAGAGTGGTTGTGCAGCAACATGGTCACCATCGAACCGGAGCAGTTCAATTTGGTAATCGAAAGGAAACAACAAATGAGACGAAGGACGATAATGACGAAGGTGGGTGATTTTAGGAAACCGGAGGGACGGATGCGCATCACTTTGGCAAACTGCAGATAAAATTAACAAACATAGGAATGTCTATCGGAATTTGCGAGGCTCTAATGGCGTTTCGAATCGGAGAGTGGTCGAAAGGAAAGAAGGAGGAGAGCTTGCGGAAAGTGAACGATTTGTTCGAAGCTTACGCGCGGTTGCTAGAACTCGTCAAGACGGTACACCGATTCTTCTCTAGCTTATTCCGCGCCTTTTGGCCACTTCATTTTTCTATCGAAAAATCCATCGTTTCCCTAGCAATCTGTAAAGGTAAAGAAACTCGAAAGAGGCAAAGGTAAGAAGGACAAGGATACGAGCAGTGCCGCGAACAGGAAGTCGATTAAACCTAGCAACGTTAAACCGCCAGACACCGTTATGGATTTAGACACGATTCGTCAAAGTTTATCGCTGCTACTTTCGTGAGTATACCTGACGGCTGACGGCTAACGGCTAACGACCAACGATTAACGACGGCTGATCAAGGGCTCAAATTAATTCGCAAGGTCGAAAGGTAGCGTTGAACTTGGCCGAAAAAGTCGACATTTACTTGCAAGTTTAACTGCGATATCGCGATAAATTGACGTTGGAAAGTTTTGCTTGCAAGCAGAGAGTGGAGAAGCGGAAGCGTTTCGGTGGAAAGAGGTGAGAGGTTGCGTCGTTACGCGGTGCAAACGTGCGAGCAGCTGCTACAGCGCGAAACGTCGCTTATGAACACGAACGACAGCTGCGAAACGCAAAAGAAACGGTACGCGAGCACGTATGTCGAGGTCGGAAGGTAAGTCGAAGATATATAAAAAAAAAAAAAATGGTTCGCCTTTTTTTCAACTTATCCAATTTACTATTGAGAGTAAAAAAGTTTTCCCCATTCAGGTTGCTTTACAAGTATTTTATACTAAATCTGGACGACGCGTTGACAGACGACGAGCAAGCAACTGTATCGGCATTGCGATGCTTCAAAGAAATTTCTTGCTTCCTGTGCACGTCTCTCTCGGCCGAGTTGCCAAACTTTCTCAACTCCATTCGTACGTTTTCGGGCAACGGTTTATCCCGCTTATCCCAACAGTTCTAGTTGCCTGCCAACTCCTTCCCTTTGCAGTTGAAGCACAGCCCAAGAAGAATTCACCATCCAAATATGTGGATCGTCAGCTGGAAGAAGTGGTCCTTTCGTTGGTGATTCGATTAAAGGCGGTACTGATCGCGCAGCCCGAAACCAACCTCGACCAAAGCAACAAGCTACCGTTCCTCTTGCTGCAGCTAATCGAACGATTCGCCTACAAAATTGACTTTGAACAGTACAATTCTGACAAGGTTGGTATAGCTCGCCCGACGTCTCTTAAACGTTATTCAACTGGTTTATAACCGTTTCTGCTCGACCGAAAGATACTCGAGAGTACAAGAAAGCTGATCGAAATAGAGAGCATCGAAAGCTCTCTCGCGGCCGCGATCGTGCAGTTCTTCTTGCACTTGGAAGAACGCACTCGAGAATACGGGGAAACGTTGAACGAAATTTGTCTGCAGCTATGCGAAAAGCTTGGAAGCATCGACGGCGTAAGCGATGTTTTTTCTTCCTCTTCCTCTTTCTATTTCTCTTTTTCTTGTCAAGCAAATCGAAAGCACTCTTGCGTTAAAAATGTTTATGCAAATGTAGAATGAGATAGGAGGAAACGGGCAATACAAAGTTATACGCGACGATAGTTCGGTAGAAATATACAGCGCGCTGAACGGCCTGCTCAAAGAGAAGCTGGACAACGTCTGCTGGTTGCTGATGCGATTAAAGGCGGAACACGCTATAGCCCGCGCGCCCGGAACCATCAACCAACATCGTAAGTATCGGCAGATTCGCGTGCAAACACACCGCTAATCTAATCCTCTAAACGTAACGCGACATCGTTGCACCAGGTAGCGACAGCCTAAAGGAGAAAGAACGAAACTTGTGCAAAGAATTGTCTCGCGTGGCTCAAGTGCTTCATACTCTGGCCAACGTGTCGATCGCCTCCATTCCTAGTACCGATGCCACCTTCAAGAATTTGCAATACTTCTACCATTTGCTTGGAAATGTTACAAAATATTTTTACGCGAAATCGGATGGCCAGAACGCGGCATTCCAAACGGTTAAGTACGTATCGCACGAGTACGAGTACGCGTACGCCCGCGCAACATTTCCCGCGTATCGTCCAAACGGATAACGTTCTCGCTTTATCGGTCCTCTGCGCATCGTAGGTTCGTTCAAGTGGTCAAGTTAGCCGGCAAACCACTCAAGTCTGCTTTCTACAACTTGGTGACATACGTGGAGGTTTGTCGACTTTGCACTTTCCATTGCTTTTTACGAGTAGTAGAGCTTGGTAACGATTCGCTTGTCTTCCGAAGGAGAATCAAAACAAATTAGACTCCAAGTCGGACTCGTTCGCGCAGAGGAATAAAATTTTAAGAGAAACTAAGGTGATACCTCGCGTGGTGTACGAGATCGAGCAGTTCAACAAAGAGATACTGCTGCTGGGCAAACGAACAGGCGTAAGCGTTTTTATTCTATCGTGTAATTTCCTTTCGTTTTCTTTCACTCTGTATTTACGGGCTTTCTGTTTGCCGTCGCGCGTCGTCGCGATCAGGTGCCACTGGAGAATTACATGAAGCACAGCGTGACCAGAGACTTTAGAATAAAAAATCCGCAACTGGTGGAAGGACTCGAGAAGATGGATATAAGCATGGTAATGCGACTAAGAGAAAAAAAGATTGGCGTTGCGCGAGCTTCGTTAAATTGTCCCGGTTTCCATTGCAGCTCGTTTCGCCAAATTTGGAGGCCTCCGACGGCGAGACGAACGACTCGATCGCAGTCGCATCCGACAGTGGCAGCGAAACAGAAGCATCCTCGAGCAAGCGACTCAGAACGGACGATGGAAGCGTAGTCGAGTAACGTTTTCGCGCGCCTTCAACCCCCGCTTCCGTTCCAATCCCGCGCTTTTGTATTACAAATTTGAAATAAAAAACAGATTTATCGTTCGACTGTGGATTTTGTTTCTACGCGTTGGCCAACGATATCGCGGTGGATCGAGATTCCGCGAGCGCGGCAGACCCGCTTTACGCGACAAAGTCCAGAGGCCTGTTGAATCCTCCTTTCCTGTTCATATACTGTCTATATTTTCTTTTTAGAATAACGTGCACCGCTCCCACGTCGTTTCCTTCCACTTTCTTGCCTTTGGTGCTGTCGAAGCCGCAAAAGCCCATTATTCTCATCATTTCTTGCTCTTCGGGTGTTTTCCCTTGAAGATCGGCTTCTGCAAGTTATCGCGTTTGATTACGTTCGAGTTTCAACGCGTAGCCGAGACGGGCAATTTCGAAGGGTCGATTTACCTGTAATGACGGGACGTTCAGCTGTGGTAGCTTTTAGTTTAGGTTTAGGCCTGTCTCTCTCTCTAGACCTGGATCTACTGTATGAACGTCTATGTCTGTCTCGTTCGCGATCGCGATCCCTCTCTCTGTCTCTCGATTTCACTCGATCTCGTTCCACGGATCTGCAATCATCGGCTAGCTAGCTTTGAACATTATCATAAATTAGCAGCGATTACGCGTGGCGGCAGTTTTCCATCGTACCTTCTTCTTCTTTCGCGAGACCGTCTTCTTCTTCGATCTCTATCTCGTTCGCGTTCCCGATCCCTGTCTCGATCCCGATCTCGTTCACGGTCTCGCTCTCGGTCTCTGTCTCTTTCGCGGTCTCGCTCTCGCTCCCGCTCCCGTTCCCGAGATCGGTCCCTCCTTCTCCCGGGCGAAGGCGTACGACTGTATCCCATACTACTCGTTAACTTTTTTCCACTTAATCTAACTTAACAGCAATCGAATGGCTATACGCACGCAACTTTGCCTACTTTTTTTCTTTCAAAATTCTCTTTCTCCAATCTACCGCCATTCTACCATTCTATCATTCTACCACCGATCCATCAAGCGATAAGGTTATGTTTACATTCACTAAAATTAAGCGGCGTGCTTTGTAGCTAGGATATTTTGCTATTATACGTACTTATGTGTATCTATCATTTATCGTCTATCGTTTCTCGTCTCTCGTCAATCGTCTATCGCCTATCGTCTACCGTTTATCGTCCATGCATCGTGTATGCGTTTCGAGTATGCCACTGTTTACGATTCACGATTTCTAGAAGCAGCTAGACACGGCGCGTCCTCTTCGATTTCTATAACCTCTTCTCGCAACTGGCAGTTCGTAGCACGCAGCTGACCAACCAATCTTTACGTTTCTATTCGCATCTGCATTTTTTATCGCACGATACTCGAAAATAATTCAAAATGCCGATGCTTACACGCGACTGAGGCTAGTCGAAGTTAACGTACGATGTACGGCTGCCTATCGAGTACAAAGTATCAAAGTTTATCGGTCAAAATACGCATGTGTAGTCTGTGCGGGAGGATGCATTAAAGTTGATCTATTTGATCGCAATTTGTAAGGGCGTTCTACTGCAGCGCAAGTACTCGACAGCTATAGCTTGTACTGCTGCAGACGTACCTACATATGTATGTACATATATACTTGCCGATCTAGACGTTCTCTCTTCGCTGACGAACGTCCAAATCGGAGCTAGACGGCTCGGAATTATTAGATCGATCGATTGTCAATCGGATTATCTCCGATGTTTCCTCGCTTCTTGCTTCGACGTTTTTCCAGCCAGCTGCTGGAAACCTGGCAGGGGAGAGTGTCAGGCGGCGTTATTTGGCGCCAGTGCCTCTTGCCACCGCCATATCGTTTCAATTTCAAATAGAGGAAGGCAAATTTCTGCTCCTCTACACCCTGGATTGGTTTCTTTAACGCGCGTTCGTTCAAGACGAAGTTTGCACACTCGATGGTGTAAAACGACTGCCGAAAGGCCGATAAGTTTGAAATTTTACACTGCAATGTCTCGTCGCGGATACTCGTCGCCTGTTTCAAGTTCCGAGTTCGAAGACGAATCGGTGGTTGCTACATTTTACGATAGACGGGGAACGGGGGGAATGGAAGGGAACAGAG
Organism: Eucera pruinosa; assembly: GCA_028830335.1. Taxonomy (NCBI): domain Eukaryota; kingdom Metazoa; phylum Arthropoda; class Insecta; order Hymenoptera; family Apidae; genus Eucera; species Eucera pruinosa. Next base: position 20,882,567 of record JAMYCR010000006.1, read on the forward strand.
GGAATGAAAAGGCATCCGTGGACCGTAGAGATGCTGCAAATAATAATAACAATAATAATAATAATAATAATAATAATAATAATAATGATAATACAAGTGGAGTGTAATGTGACAAGGGACGAGCGAGGGTCAAAGGAAGAGGAGACGCGCGCGGGTTCTAGGGTTTTAGACAAAAATAGACCGGCAGAAATTGCGTTACGAAGTTTTGCTTCGGCTATAGCTACAGAAGACTTGGCTAGCGAGCTGGCGACAGCTATCGCGTGCTATTTATATCCGTTTATTAGATTTAATCTTAAGCAAGACGCAACTAAAAGCGAACTCGTCGGTTTCTCGCTTGTACGTTGCTAGGCCGAAGGCCGAAGATAGGTCGAAGGCAGAGGCAGCTCGGTAAGGTTTTATCGCGATGGTAAAAGAAACGCGACTACCAGAGACGAGGACGAGGACAAGTTCGAGGATAAGACGCATCGAAAAAAGAGGAAGCTAACTTTTTCCATACGATTATTCGGAATCTGGTGCGAGCAGTTGGAGCGTCGCGAGACGACTCGACCAGTCGACTCGAGACTCGAGACTCGAGCAGCAGGATATAAGAGGCCGACGACCGTTGCTCGGTTGCGTCATTAAGATTCGATCGTTCGAAGAAGCGGCATCCGCGATTCGCGTAAACGAGCAAAATGGTAAGAGACGGAGCAGAGGTGGTGGCGGAAATGAGTTGAGCGGAGTGTAGCGTTGAGGAGAAGAGAAGCGAGAGAAGAAAGAATACGCGTTTCGGTTGTTTCAGCGCGAGTGTATATCGATTCACGTTGGGCAAGCTGGCGTGCAAATTGGTAACGCTTGCTGGGAGCTGTACTGTTTGGAGCATGGAATACAACCGGACGGGCAAATGCCGACGGAAAAAACGTTCGCGGCGACTGGGGACGACAGCTTTAGTACTTTCTTTAGCGAAACCAGCGCTGGAAAGCACGTTCCTAGGGCGGTGTTCGTCGACTTGGAGCCTACGGTAGTCGGTAAGCGAGGCAGCCAACCGATATAGCTTTAAGTTGACGGGTGGGCGGACCTGGAACCGGCTGGAATCATTATCGCGACCGATTACGCTTCCAGACGAAGTTCGAACGGGAATCTACAAGCATCTGTTCCACCCGGAGCAGCTGATCACCGGCAAGGAAGACGCGGCCAACAATTACGCTCGCGGTCACTACACGATTGGCAAAGAGATCGTGGATTTGGTGATCGATCGGGTTAGGAAATTGGCCGACCAATGTACCGGATTGCAGGGCTTTCTGATCTTCCACTCATTCGGCGGTGGCACCGGGTCCGGATTCGCCTCCTTGCTCATGGAGCGGCTCTCCGTGGATTACGGGAAAAAGTCTAAGCTCGAGTTCGCGGTATATCCGGCGCCCCGAGTTTCCACCGCTGTCGTCGAACCGTACAATTCCATTCTCACCACTCATACCACGCTCGAGCACTCCGACTGCGCATTCATGGTGGACAACGAGGCGATTTACGACATTTGTCGACGGAATCTGGATATCGAGAGGCCGACTTACACGAATCTGAACAGGCTGATCGGACAGATCGTCTCTTCGATAACGGCTTCGCTGCGATTCGACGGCGCGTTGAACGTGGATTTGACCGAGTTCCAGACCAACTTGGTCCCCTACCCAAGGATCCATTTCCCCCTGGTCACCTACGCCCCGGTGATATCCGCGGAGAAGGCCTACCACGAGCAGCTCTCGGTCGCGGAGATCACCAATGCCTGCTTCGAGCCAGCCAATCAGATGGTCAAGTGCGATCCCCGACACGGAAAATACATGGCCTGCTGCATGCTTTACAGAGGGGACGTGGTGCCGAAGGACGTGAATGCGGCGATCGCCACCATCAAAACGAAACGCACGATACAGTTCGTGGACTGGTGCCCGACCGGCTTCAAAGTCGGCATCAACTATCAACCGCCGACTGTCGTGCCGGGCGGAGATCTAGCCAAAGTTCAACGCGCCGTCTGCATGCTATCCAACACGACCGCTATCGCCGAGGCGTGGGCGCGTCTCGACCACAAATTCGACCTAATGTACGCCAAGAGAGCGTTCGTCCACTGGTACGTCGGCGAGGGTATGGAAGAGGGCGAGTTCTCAGAGGCCCGGGAGGATCTCGCCGCCCTCGAGAAGGACTACGAGGAAGTCGGACTAGACTCGGCCGACATGGATGCAGACGTCACCGACGAATACTGATGAACTTCTTCTCCTTCTTGCGCTTGTGCTAACAAAATGCGCCATATAGCCATATGGCCATATAGGCCACATAGCGCATAGCACACGTTATATATATTTAGGTATAAGTAGGGTAGAATAGGGATGGTAAAAAGTAAACCACGATACGATCCAATGAATTTTTCAACTCTTTTCTTGTCGATTCTAGACGCATTTCTTTCGTTTTCTTCTGTTTCGTTTTATTGCATTACACAAACGGGGCTGGGGAGGCAAAATTAAATAGCGGATTAAATAGTTCAGCGCGACGCTTTAACAAATTAAAAACGTAAAAACATTAACAGTACAATATAGTTTCTTATCGTAGACGTAATGCGATGGCAGTCTTGAGTCCTGGAAAGATGCTGTGATTGCTTGGTTGCACGTTTTTACTTTAATTTGCAATTTTCAATTTTCAAATTTCAATGTTTAATTTTCCATTCTCCGTTCTCCATTCTACACTCTCCGTTCTTCGTTTCCGACTTTTCTATCTTCTAGTTCCTATGTTCTATTTCATTCTTCTCTGGTATATGCACTTTCGACTCGCTTTGCGATCTTCGACTCTTCTGTCTCGCGGTAGAATTTTCACTTGATAATTGTTCTTTTATTTGCGATAAGCTTTTGCTCGTGGCAGTGTCTGCAAATAGATGAACGGAAAGAAGCTCTTAGTTGAGGTCGTCGACTCGACACTCCTACCCCTCGCCTGTCCTACCCTATCCTATCCTATTCTATTCTATTCTATCATGTCTTGGTCTTGTCTTGATCTTGTCTTGATCTTGTCTTGTCTTGTCGTGTCTTTCCCGAGACTAGCCAATCGAAAATCGAGATCTCTACACGCGTATACGTAGTCGTGTAAGTATTATTACAGCAGCAACCATGAACCTACGTGCCTATAAAAAATGAGATCTAAGTTTGCTGCGTCTATGCGAATTACAGTAGCGCCAGCTCATGTTCTACTCTAAACACAAACGGAGGAAAAAAGAGAAAGGAAAGAAAATGAAAGAGAAACGTTCGGAGGTAGAGGTCTGAAGCCTACCTTTGCTCTTCCAACTGCTCGCTGGTATTTCCGGAATGCAGGAATTCGCGATACACGCGCGCCGCAAAACGATTCTGCCGAGTAAAAGATGGACTCGTCGCGTCGCGTCGCGTCTTATAAACGAAGCCGCGTAAACGTATATCGATGAGATACGAGCGAGAAAAGAAGAAGTAAAGAAAGAAAGAGATACCAGACTCGCGAATTCCGACTGTGAATGGGTTTAATCGTAGATGGCTGGGTGGATACGTACCAAAATTAGGACTACCTACGCCTCGATTGGCTTCTTCTTTTCCTTCTTCTTCTTTAGAAAAGACGGTGTCCTGAGGCCTTTCTTCTTCTTCTTTTCCTTCTTCGGTGACTCCTCGCTAACGCTCACATCCTGCGACACGGAACCCTTAACACGGAAGGTCCCAACCGTAACCATAAACCTTTCTCCATGCACATGCAGCTAGCCCACTCTCCCTCTCATTCTCTCGTCCTCTCATCCTCGCTCTCTCCCTCCCATTCGCTTCCCCTCTCCCTTGTACCCCTTACATTAATTATACGCGCGCGTCCATTCTCTTCTGTTCCCTTCTTCTCTTGCTCGCGCTCTCGCCCCTTAGCGTTTTGCATGATCTTTTGTCCACGAAAATCGACCATCCTTAGACTCATGCAAGCAAACACTATTGGCGCACTAGCTTGTTCGTAGCGTTAGATCGTAGGTAATGAAGAAGCAGCGTTCCTGCATGATTTTCAATACTCGTTCAGCAACCAAAAATGTGACTGCCAAATGAACCAAATGATCGACGGATTTACGGTTTACCATCGTTGCATTCAAATAGGAACTCCTTCGCAGATTCTTTCGCAGGTATCCGAACAAAATAGATCCGAGTTTCTATTGTTTTACGAAACACTGCTCTCTTCGCGTGTGCGAGTGTGAGTGTGACTGTGTATGTATGAGTGAGTGTACGCGACGTGTTTCAGTGGGTTCGCGCGTGACGTTTCGATATCGTACGTAACGTGTTACAATAGAAATCCTCAAGCTTCGTTTAAGCTACCGCGCAACCCTTTGGGAATGAGATTACGTTAAAGGATGATGCCCCGGTTGTCATATGCCTGCAACGAAACTCGAGGACGATGTAAGATTGAAATAAGTCAAATAAACAAACCTCTTTGCTACTTTGAGAGAATGTACTGTGATGAGCATCGGAGTGATCGCCGTTTACGGTGTTTTCCCCTGAAACACAAAGCGGGAAGCGTTACGCGGTGTTCGAACAATCCGAAGGTGGCCTACCAGAGATGCACAGATGCAGAGGTACAAAGAAACAAGTTAAGTGGCATGCAAAGTGGCACGCGATATTCTAGGAATATTCGAGGGGTAGCAGCGGAAACGTTGAAACAGCGGGAGAAAGGCAACGAGAAATCGTTCACGTGGAAAGTTAAGTATACCTTGTGCTTACCTTGCCAACAAAAACCACCAGCTGAATCTCTTACTCTTCCCTTGAAACTTTCAATTATCAGCTGACGTCGCACGTATCGCAGCGAATCGAAGCAAACGTTAAAACGGATCAAATGGTCAAACGAATGGATTTGACTTGTTTCCTGCGTACCGTTACTTTTGCAATCGTTTATTTCACAACAACTACAACGACATTTGCACGCGAAACGTATATCGTATATCGTATATCGAGCAGAGATAGAATAAAAAGAAAAAATAAAGTAAAGGATGCATACGCTTGAGATGGCTGGAAACGCGACGCGATTCACAGCAGCAAAAATGAACGAATCGACAACTTTGCAAAAAAAAAAACATACTAATTAGCCCAGCGCGTTTAAACTTGCGTATTCGATCGACGCGCATGTCCCGTTTGTACATCTCGTAAATTACTTAAATTACGTTAATCGAACGAAACGAATTGAACAAAAAAATAAATAAGATGCAAAAGAAAAAGGACAAAGTTGCACAGGCTGCAGCAAGATGCGGGAAAGGAACGATCGTGGGTACTCGAAGCGAGTCGAAAATCGACGATAAGGGAATCGAGCGATCGATTTAAACAGACTGCCTGGAAACAAGCGGCGCGTGTTGCGAATCGAACAAGAAACTCGCTCCATCGTTTAGCCGAGACTCGAAACCACCGTTGGAGAATTCTCTGTCGTACACGTAAGCCCAGTCGCGATCGCGATAATTATCCGCAACTGGCGGGCTCTCGTCGTTCAAACTAGAAACGCTCTGATCGATTTTCTCTTCGTCTATGGGCAGCAGCGAGCAACCTTCTCCGCCGAGATCCATTGCACAGCAATTTGCAGGATAAATACGGTGCACACGTAACTCCACAGACTCGCCGTGCATTCCGCTCTTCTCCATCGCTTCGTCGTCGTTCGTCTCTACTCGAAAATTTAATTCGAACGCTTTCTCGTCCACGTCTCTTTCCTTATTTTTCTTTCTCGCTATCGTACGAAATTCGACAAGTACTGCTGTATCTGTATCTGTATCTGCTGCTGCTGCTGCCGCTGTCGTTGCTGTGACGCGCAAACCGCGTTTCCCACTCTCCTCACCCGTATCCTTATCCATCTGCCACTCGGCTTCTACTGCTTTTTCCTCCTTAAGGGAGGAAAGCGATTCTCGCACGTTCCTGGTCCAAACATCCGACGATGTTTGCTCGCGCGAGTCGCGCGTATCGATTACATGGTGAATGATTTCGCGGATAACCAGAATGGAAGGCGTATCCTGGCTCTCTCTGTTTTTGCACGTTTCCTTTTGTTGCAACGGCGAACCAGGTGGCGAGGAAGGTGGCCAGCTGGCTCGGCCGTTGAAACGTACGTTGAACAGAGTATTGCAAACGCGTTGAAAGATCTCGTTGACCAGGGAGCAAGCAACCACACGGCTATCGCTTCCGTTCAGTTCCGCGATGATCTGATTCGCGCTATCGCTGATATCGTTTCGAAAAGTTTCCCCCCCGCTAGTTTCCAGCAACCGAAGAATCGTGTCCGTGGGCACCTCCAACGTATCCGATCCTTCGTTCCAGTCGATTGCCCAGTACTCGCTATCGGATCGTCTATTCCCATTTGCAGTCTCCGCGCCACTACCATTCCAAGCTTCGTCGTATGCCAGCAGCGGAGTCCACGAAACTAGCAAATCGTCCGCGCTTTCTTCCTCTCTCCAGTCTCTTCCTGTTTCACTCCATTGCGACCCTTTCCTTTCCATCTCCACGCCTTTCTCGCGATCCTCTGCCGCATCCATAGATGGAGTCAAGCTGTATATCAAGCTCATGTCCGTACGATCCAAGCTGTATTTTCTTGAGATTTTCACGTTATTACGCATCTCTCGGTTGCAAGGCGAATGCTTCGGCAGTTTTACAGCTTTCCTCTCATCGTGTCTCTTTTCCACCGCGTCTCCGTTTTCCAAGCAGCAAAGCGAAAGAGCGGAACGCGGCCGAGGGCGATACTCAATTAACGCGGTTACCAGTCGTTCTGCCACCACGGTGCTTCGAACTACTTTTAAACGTGGCTCGCACTCGCATGGGTGCAGCTGAACGAATCGGCACGCGCAACTCTTGCGATCAATGCAATCTTCGTGTTTCGTCTCGCCTCCATACTCGCCTTCGCTTTCACTTTCACTGCAGTACCTGCTCGATGAATCACGATCTGCAACCATATTGTCCAAAAAGATCCCCCTTTAATGTCCTCTCCTTCCGTCTACCTTCTTTCTCGTGGAGACAGAAGATACTTCTTATGATCACGGATGCCCGCACCTCTGCGTATCTGACAAATTTCGCGGATCTCGCTAACATCTCGTACTCGCCACGGCCGACCATCTGTTCGCGTGGACGAAAACGAAAACACGGAAACGCGTACAATTGTGGAGCAACGCGAGACGGATGATGCGCGTTGCAGGGTAAAAGTAGGGGAAACGACATGAAAATAAAAGAAAAAAAAAAGAAAAATGGAAAAGGAGCGGGAAATATGGATATGCGCAACATTTATGCGAACATGCGTATACGCAAATATACAGGCATGCAAGGTGCAAGCGTTAGTGATCATAAATACATAAGAATGATATTAAAAACAAAGGCGGTGCGGAAAAGTACAACGATTTTGTGCTCGTGAGCGAAGCCTTATGATTCGTGAATCGTTAATCGTTAATCGTTAAACGTTAATAGTTACGCGTTAAGGGGAGGAGGGAAGCGAAGAAACTGATGGGACGATATAAGGCTGGCGCCACGCGTGCAAGATGCCGCGCTTCTTCGATCGTACTCGAGTCCACTCTATCTTTGGGAAGAGCGGCGATCGACTAATCGATCGAAAATAGAAGCTGCGAAAGGGCTAGGAAAAACCGCTTACCGTCGCTCAATACAACTTCGGGCTGACTCGGTGCAGGCACTTGTTTCGTTTCTATCCGCAGCACTCGGGGTTCTGTAAGCGGTGGAAGGAAAGTTAAAACGCTGCTGCTGGTGGGTTGAAATGTCAAGTAAAATGAAGAAGGGAAGGGGGAAGGAGAAGGAGAAGGGAAAGGGAAAGGGAAAGGGAGGTGGAGGAGGTGTAAGGGTACTCACCGTCTCTGCTCTCTTCTTCGGTTTCGGAGGTTACGGATACCGGCGACTGTATCGGACTTTTGGCAGTGCTCGACTCGTGCGTCGCGCGACTAACGTTGAACGATGACAGGGCTTCTGATTCGGACTGCGACTCGTCGTCTTCGATCGATCGATCAATCGCCGAGAAAGAAATGGCAAACCGCGGATAAGCGTCATGCGCGAACCTTTGAACGTTTCATCGCGACCAAGTTGCCGCGATTTCTTTTCCTTACTCACAGATATCTCCCCTTTGCTTGCGTTCCACTTCTTTCTTGTACTGATCGAGCTCTTGATCGGTGATCGCGTCGAAAGGATTCTTCGCGTACGGAGTTTTGTACACCATCGCATTGTGCTGAAAGCCTCTCTGAATGATACCTTTGCTCGCCGCCCCGACCAACACCACCTGCTCTCCCGTCCCGCTAATAGTGGCATCCTTTCGCAAACAAACCGATCTTTTCCGTATACCGTACCGTACCGTACCGTACCATACCATACCAACCTGCCCTAACGCGCGAACCGTCAACACTACACCGGCAAACGTACCTGCATCTTTTTCGCTTCTTCCCACGTCACTCCTTCCAAAATATGCGACTGAGGTCCAGCCGATATTTTATCTGCTCTACGGTAATCTTTTATCTAAACAGAACGGTTCGTTGCTTTCTTTCGATTGCTCGTTTTTTCCTTTTTTTTTATTTAGAGATTGACGTTGGTCGAACCGACGGGGCAAGTCGTAAGAACGGGGGTCGGATAAGTAACGTAGCGTGGCGGTACTTACCTGCTGCTGGATTTGTTTAAATTCCTTTGGATTGGTATTTTTCGGTACGAACTGAAGAGCACCGTCGATCTTCACCGGTGTACTGCTATGGGTCGGAGAGCCGTCTGACACCCACTGCACACAAAACCAGAACGTTAGTCGACCCTCATCGATTGTTGCGCACCCCGCCAAGCATCCCCGACTACTACGTATTTCCCCGTTCTCTGCGTATGCTATGTGTGCCTGTGCTTTCCTTCACTTTGCTTTATTCTGTTTCGCTTCGCTGCCAATGCCCAATGTCGTCGTATCATCCGATCTAACTGCTACTCTACTAACTGTCGTTTGTACTCCAACGTACTGCCCTGCTCACTCCTACTTCTACTCGTACTCCTATCTCTACTTCTCGCGAGCTTCTAACCATTAACCGAAGGAGAGGATTGCTAGATTTTTCTAGCAACGTGTACCATTTATCGCGTATACCTGCCCTTCCGCCCTCCCTCCCTCACAGTCTCTCGCTCTCTCGTTCTCTCGCTATACAAGGGTCGATCGATCTGGTTTTGTAAATGCAGTGGGACGAAAACTCGAACGTCCCATCCCTTCGACGACACGATTTTAACAGGCACACATTCATACACAGTTCCGAATTCGAATCGGTGAATCGGCGAATCGATGAAGCGACTATGCGCTCAAGCGCCGCGCGATTAAATCGACTTCGATGCCGACACAGCGACATTCGAAAGCCATAAACTCGACAAAAATGCTCGAGAATAGGGCTGCTTGCGATTGCTCGCCGAATGTACCGTCGAAACACAAATTTACAAACTAATCGGATATATCGTTCTCTATACTTTGCGTTTGTTCTTTGCGCAACGTGCAAAGAAAAAAAAAAGGATTCTTTTCATTTCGAAAAATTACCTGTACAGGATAAACAGTAGACATATATTTATTTGTATATCAATAAGCTACAGGAGAGAGGTGCAGTTTGTTAAACTTCTACCGTAACGATCGATCGGAAGAATACCGTAGCGATATTTACTTGCAACTACATTTCCCGTTAATCGTATATGCCAATCGTTAAACGTCGAAATCTCCCTCCCCCCCTTCGTTGCTCGCGCGTACCGCGCAACGCGTTTTCTAATAAATTACCATCAATTGGAATGGACCGAAATCACGACAACGTTATTATATATAGAGATTAAAATAGCGAACGTAATATGGTAAATGCCGTAAATTTCATCAAGTACCGTATATCAAAATCAAAAGCGATCGCGAAACGATCTCTTGGTTGCTCGAACAAAGAAATCTTACAGTGACACGATCCGTTTTCTTGCGGAACAGTCGCGGCAACTATTATACTTTTCAGTAGCTAACTTTTCCAAGGATTACAAGTTTAGCAACGCGTGGGCGTCAATTGTGGAGAAATTCACGAATACCGAAGAAATTGACTCTGTAAAAGTGTCGCTCCATACACGAGTTTCAGATTTCCTCGTACAAACATTGCCAATCTTTTACTCGTTTTTGTTCTCAAAAGTGATCACTTCTACCTTTGTAATCTTTTTCGGATCAGGTGTTCCCGTTTCGAGTATCTCAACCTTCTGATAGACGTTCGGCGAATTCAACCAACGCGATCTGTCGGTGCCCTTGCGACCTCCTTTCCAGAGCCTGCGCAAAATAGCAAAGATCCAACGATGATACATTTACAAGGCGATTGCATCTCCACGGCAGATACGACACGCAAGTACGCTTACCCTTGTTTGTATAGTTCCTCCTCTTCGAGTAGGTAGCCCAAAGACGAGACCGCCGGTGGCACCTCCACGTCGTTTCGAGGCCGCGGAGGTTCTCCCTTCACCAGCGGATTCCTGTATATGTATCCGGTCCGGAAACCCTGTCGATGCCAATCATCGATCACGTCACTTGCGCCTCGCGGCGAACGATAGACAAATGAAACGGTGTAAGGTAGGTAAGAAGGGTTTGCTCGCTTACCGCGTTGTCGAGCATTCGCATAAGAGCCTCGAACTCGATTCCACCGATTCGCCAACGTTTCTCGAGCTTCTCGACGAGGGCCGTGGACTCGGAAATCGGAGCGGTTTGCTGCGGCGTCGGTGGCTTCCTCGAGGCTTCGAATATAGCTTTCTTCGATTCTTCGGAGATGAGATTTAAATTATCGAGGCCAGCGGGCATTAGCTTCAGCTGAGTCTCGCAAGCTAGGACCATGTTGTAAACGTTGTAGAAAGCTTCTTCCACGGTTTCTCCGCAACAAAGAGCACCGCGATTCGTCAGCAGCATCACTTTGTTCATCGGCCCGAGATTTCTCGCGATCTTTTCTTTCTCCTCCGGCTCGAAAGCTCCGCCTATGTACTGATGAGTGCTTATCTCTCCTATCACTATGCTCTCTTGTCCGATCGGCAGCAGGCCACACTTTAGAGACGAGATCTGCCGGGAACCGTTTTACACGTAGCGAGACATAGCGAGATGTAGCGAAACGTAGAAGCGGAAGCGGAAGCGGAAGAGGAAGAAAGAGGAAAGAAGGCAAGATACTCACCGCAGTAACGGACGGAGTGGTGATGTGAACGATGCATTTGATGTCGGGCCTCGCAGCGTGGATGGTCGAGTGCAACTGAAATCCTGCTATGTGAACGCCGAAGTTGGTCGTGCCCTGTTCCACCACGCTTCCTTGCATGTCGACTTTAACCAAACTGGAGGCAGTAATTTCGTGATACAGCAAACCGTACGGGTTAACTAAAAAGTGTTCCTGGTCTTGGTTCAAGCGCGCCGTGATTTGTCCACCGACACCCTGAGTCCAACCGTACAGATCGAGCAGTCGAAAAACTGCCGCCAATTTGCAGCGCAGCAATTTCTCTCCTTTTGCATATCCCATGCTCTCGACGCCGCGTATATCGTTAATAGGCAATACGCAGTTGGAATCTGCAGAGAAGCAAGAGGATAATTCGGCTCGATCGCGCACCACCCAACTTACATACATATTTTCCATTCGTCTATTCATCTATTCATTCATATATTCGTATATTCGTATATTCATATATTCATATATTCCGATATACTTTTAAACACGTTCCCGTTGAAGCGAGCACCTTGCGCACCCATCATGTCCGAGATCTGCTGAAGCAGACCCGATGGCCCAGCACCGTCTTTCATTTGCGTCTCGATTATGCGCTCCAACTCTTCTCGAAACAGTCGCGAGTTCATCATCATTTCCACTCTCTTCCTCCTCTCCATTTCTCTCATATCCTAGCAACGCAGAACAAAGCAACGAATAATCATCTGCGGAGTAGAGGCAGAGACGCGTCGTACATGCATACGTATGAAGAAGCAGGCAGCTTTCCGCGACATCTTACCGCGTCGATATCAGCTGGTCGCATCTTGCTCTTTTCCTCTTCCGTTAAACCGTCCATCACTCCGTTCGTGTGCGGCTCGGACAACGGCTGCTGCTCGCTCGTGTCCGCCATCCTTCTCCCTCTTACCTTACCTTCCCTTCCTTTCTTCGTATTACCCCTTTCCCTTTTCTCCTTCTCTGTCCTTTCAACCACACCCGCAACTGCACTTTTGTCTTCTATCTTCTATTTACCTTCTATCTTCTTGCTATTCCGCTGTTTCGCGTTTTCCAACCACCGCCGTTATCTCTGATACGACGACCACCACCTCCACCGCCGCCTCCGCCGCCGCCACCGCCACCACCACCGCCTCCTCCTCCTCCTCCTCCTTCTTCCTCCCCCGCCGTTGAATACCGACTAAAAAAACAAAACATCCATGTTACAGGCAACTGTCACCTTATCGCTACGATTTATCGGAAAGAAGACTTCGAGAGGTGCTCGAACCATGAAAACCGTATCATCTGCAATTTAAAATCTCAAATCTACAATCTACAACCTACAACCTACAATGTAAAATGTGAAATGTGAAATGTAAAGTGTAAGCGATACGGCTCGTTTGTTTACGAATTTCGTTTCGCGCGCACCGCGATTCGTCTGTCAACCGAACGAGTGCTCGCTAGAAACGTACAAAAGAGAAGAAACGCGAGAGAAGCGAGTGAGGTCGGCGCGCGATCAATAAACTTACGAGCAACAGTCGAGTAGCGTAAGGCACGTCGAACGTCGAACGTCGAACACGTCGAATGCATGAATGCGGATAGTACGGCTGTTCTATTGGACTATTGGACTATCGGGCTATAGGATTATGAGGAGACTGTGCAATTATGAGTCAGGACTACGTGCCACCGATACCTCCACTCTCTCACACATCGTAGCCCCCTTTTTTCAAATTCTTACGCAGTTTATTTATACTACGCGCGGGTTCTCGCATTGCCCCTGCCCCTGTCCCTGGGTCCCTTGGTCGCCACTCTTTCGTTTCGGCCAGCTTTTCCTTTTAACCTTCCTCCCTTCCTTCTTCCAATCTTACGTTAAATAGGTATGCAACGTGCGATATGGTTGGCCAGAACAGGAGCAGCGCATAGGCGAGTCGCGCTAATAACCTCGTCCACCGGTTACTAATCGTTCGGAAGCGTACGCTTAACCCGAATCCATCGCTTCCGCAAATTTTACTCTTTCACTCTGGATAGGCAAACTACACGAATCTGGCATGCTTTTACGGATTCCTTCGACTCTTCTGCAAAAGCCTCCGCTCTATCTTTCTCGTTACGGGTTACGCGGCGGTCTTTCTCTTATCGATTCCCTATTCAGTTGCTCGTTTATCGTTTCGCTTCCACTTTCAATGAGTTGGTTCAATCAAACGACTCCATTGTGCGCGCAACCAAAGCAGAGGGATGAGTTTCTTTCTTTTTCCCTGCTACTTGCAGCCGCGTTTCTCCATATTTTCTAGATAGCGCGTTATCTGTGCAACGCGTACGCGTACCGCGAGTCTTGCGAACTTTCCCGAGGAAGTTTGAAGAGAGCGCGGAAATCAAAAATAAGTCCACAGCTACGCTGGTGTACAGATACGTTTTTCGGCCTATAACCGAATCTGTATGCACATTAAACGCGAGCTTCGCCATCTGCTCATTCACTCTTATATCGTTAGTATTTTCTATACTAGCTAGGAGCTCCTTTCACGCTTCTACGGGACGTCCCATCGAAAGCGAATCACTTTTATAGTCTTTATAGTTACCAATTTAACCCTAGTGCATTCTTCATTTCCGCTGTTTCATGTCCGAACGAATGTTGCGGCGTGTGAATTTCGTAGCGAAAAGACTTTATTAGTTTACGGTCAGTCTTGACGATCCACCTAACTTGTTTATCACTGTAAGCTCTATAATTTCACCATTAACGGTGACTGGGTGATATCCAACACTGTTATACTTGTCAGTTACAATTAGTGCGTTTCTACAACTCGAGTACCCACAAAGAATAGGAAACGATCATATATGTAACTTTTTCGTGACTTGTAATTACGTTATCCTACGTTACTGTATAAATGCAACCTAAAATGATTATTGCTATTGATATTTCAGAATATTGTATTCCCCCACAGCACTTCAGTAATTTGTAGCATATAAGATTTACAAGACTTGTATTATCTTAAATGTAGTTAAAAAATTCAGGTTTTGAATGTGTTACATAATAAAAACAATATTGTGTTTGGTGTTATTTTGATGAGAAAAATCTCACAAATATGTTAATAAAATTGTGTTTACTGAAAATGGAAAGAAAGCAGGAGAGCGAGAGAGAAGATGAAACGGAAGGCAGGGGCGTTCGCTAGGATCGGGCAGCTCATTCCCCTTGCCGCACTTAGCCGCGCACTCGTACCAAGCGGGACTCTCCCAAAGTACAGTTGTAGTAGGGATAGTCACTAGACAGCTCTCGTATGGCTAGAATAGGCCTTATAACGCGGCAATTCTGTATTGGCAAAAATAAGAATACCTATTTCTTCTTAAGGATCGGCCGAGCGAAACGATCGATACAGTTTTCTGTCAGCGACATTCTTTTTCTGTACTGTACTCTGACGCGGAGCAACGCGGCGGTTCGCTCGCTTCGTCAATTTTATAGTTTATCCTTCGTACCGTTCCGTCTCTTCCGTAAAAGCCAGCAGATACGAGAGACGGGTTAGTCCTAGACTGGATACAGAAGAAATTAGGCACGATCGAGTCTACCGCAGTCCACTGATAAACACTCGCATGTTGAATGTTGCATGTTGGATGTAGTACGACGTTGGATGTACGATAGACGGACGAAAAGCGTCGATAACGTATCAAACTAGCCAGATAGCGAGGAGAATGCGCGTATCGCGCGCGAGATACTTAATGCGACGCGTCCGCTGTTTCTCCACGCGATGATGTCATAACTTAAAACGTAGAGCTTACTATGGTTGTTGATTGGGCGGCACTGGCGGCACGCTACGCTCTTCCAATCAAACCCACCGTCACCGCGCTATCCGTCCCAATAAAAAACGGAACAAAAAACGAAGAAAAATGTACGTGTCCCTTTTCACGTTCGATCCAATTCACTCGCTTCGAGGCAAACGACTCGAAACTTTCCGAATCGAGCTCCTCCGCCAGACCACGTTTTCTCTCTCTCTCTCTCTCTCTCTCTCTCTCTCTTGGAAAACCGGCAAACAAACACACGTTAGCAAATCCAAGCGAAAGATAAATCAGAAGATAAATAGAGACGCGAGACATTGTTGGCCGCGTACAGGTACGAGAAGCTGCCTTCTACAGAGACTCGAAACTCGAGCGAGCAACGATAACGCGGACGACTAGGCGCGTGACCGATCTCGGCGCGTTATGCGTTTACGCATTGCAAGTAGAAATGAAGAAAAGTAGATCGAAGTTGGTAGTGTACCCTGTTACGTTTGAACGCAGGGCCATCGAACGATGGAACTCGCTTCGATTTCGATGCAACAGCCGTCCACTGTCCGCGTCAGTGTTCGCGTCCACGTATTTTCTTTCCGTTTTCCAACTCGATCATAAGGACGTCGAGACGAACTCAGCGTATGGTTATTCGTGTGAATACGCCCAAATGACCACTTCTTTACATGCAAGCATGCCCCACGTATGTGCCCGCGTACACGTACGCGTCCGTTCTATACTATACACACACCACACACGCGCGAGGCAATCTCATAGATCGCGCGACCGCGCACGCACTCGCACTGGCACTAACACGAGCAAACTTAACGATGCAAAACTGAATGAACTTTTACTCTGGTTGTGTCTGGGCAGCGGGTCTCGGTAGCTTAACGTCCATCACAGGAGTGCGACCGAACCCAATGATACTAAACGAGAAAACTCGCTGAGTGCGAGAAGAAGAATCTGACACCCATCTTTCCCAACTGCTCGCACGTTCCTTGGCCGCTGTCGCTGCTTGTATTCGCAGCACGTCAAAGCGTTCCGACAAATTCGCTGATTCTCAAAACGGACGGGGTCGGAATCGCTTTTAATTGGATCGCGATGCCATCTCACTGATGCTCGCCGGAAAGCGCCCAGCGTAATGCATCGAAAGTTTCTTACGTCAACCAGAAAAACCAAAGAAGCACCCAGTCCAACTTATTGCCGCGTTTGAGCTTAACGTTTCGATTCGATCCGATGCGAAGTTTGAAGGAATGCGAGGAAAGAAGGTCAACGGTTTAACGATGCAAATGGCGATACAGCTACCGAAAGCAATGCTTTTCATTGGCGTAATTATGACAGCAAGTATTTTGGCAGCGACGATCGATGCGCGTGCTCGAGAAATAGTAGAAAGCCAACGAAAGAGGTGATTGGGAATTTTCGTGGCGTCGAACAGCGTGTTGAACGCATTAAAAAGGTAGGCAAGATTGCCGCCTAATCAACCACGATTACGAGTTAAAGTTTAGAGTACCACGGCTACGGCTACGGCGACTACGACTACGACGACTACGACTACAACGACTACAACGACGACGACAACGACAACGACAACGACAACGGCGACGACGACACACCCCTTACGCTACGTCATTCTTGTCAATTATTTGGAAACGCGATTTTTAGATGGTTTAGCGAGAAGAGAAATGGATGAAATGATTGCTGTGTTGCGTAGACAGTTTCAGAGGAGAGAGTAAAAGACTTACCTAAAGCAAAATCGGTAGGTATGGTGGATAGTGGATATATCCGTTCGGGGATCCGTACGCCTCGTTGTTCGTATCACCGAGCGCCGAGCGGTCGTTCCGTTCGGTGGACAGCTTCCCCGCCCCCGTCTCCGTCGCCGTCACCGTCACCGTCGATGCTCTTCCGCCGGCTGCCAAGCCTTCTCCACCTCTCGTTTCGTTCCTATTACCACCACCCCAGGCCCAACCGCTTCCACTTCCACCTCTGCCTATACCTCTCCCTGCGTCCTTCCCCCTTGCCGTACACACGCCTTCACTGACTCCACACTGCTCTTTAACCTACTATTTTACGATTAATCCGATTCTATTCACGATCCCCACAATTCTCATACTCGATCTTCTTTCGATCGCCTACCAATCTCTCAACGGTTACCAGCAACCTATCGCGCTCTCCTTGCTCCTCACTCTTTACTCTTTACTCTTTACTCTTTACTCTTTACTCTTTACTCCTTACCCACGATTAACCATTAACCGCTCTTCATCACCACTACCCTACTTCGCATTCCTGCTTTTTTCCTTCCACCGTTGTTCCACCGTTCCGCCGTTTCACCGCTCTCTATCTTCCGCCGCACCGATCGTACGATGGGAGCGCGTGGATCGTGCGCAGCGTACCACTGCGCACGCGATCCACGAATCCTCCAAGTTAATCCAACGGCAGATCGTTTCTCCGCGATACGTCCTTCCATTGGCTAGCCCTTTTCTTCCCATCCAATCCATCCAATCCAACCGTTCCACTTTTCTCCGACCAATCGCACCCTATATGCTTCCTTGCAACTTTACGACGTATCTCAACGTATCCTTCCTCGACGTACCAAAACGCATTGAAAATGATCGAAAATCGAGGGAAATCGTGAAAATCATGGACAAGCGAGCAATATCCTCGTACGCGTTACGACCGATCGAAAACCGATCACCAAAATCCTTTGATACGCGCACCTTTCCAACCAACGTATAACGAATATAAGTTTATCTGCTTACCGATAAATTTCAAATTCAACTTGCGTTTTATCACCTGCCGCCACTTGTTTACCTGCATGCTGCTGCGCGTCGCACGATTCAGAGGATTCGAAGGATTCGAAGGATTTAAAAGATTTGAAAGAACGCGGTTCGATAGGCGGGGAGAACGTTACGCGCTAACGTACGTAGGTACGCGCCTGTGCTCCGATTAACAGCTTACTAATTTTAAACGACAAACAGCCGCGACCGATAGATTCGATTGTTGATATTAGCTTTAGATTTCCTTGTATTGCTGCGACCTTCTCTTTTTCGTAACTCTCAATATTCCGTATTTACATATGTATGCACGCACGCGTCGTGTGACGAGCGTCGCGTATTACACGCACGCGAGTATGCGCGAATTTATCAGGGATAAGGAAAAAATAGCTGAATCAATGCGACCATGCAAATAGAAACGTTTCGCGGAGGAAGGCAAGCTTTGACTGCATGCAAATGCTAGCAACAACCGAAAGGTTAAACTACATGAATAAACCAGTCGAATGAATATCGCCACTTTATTATTTTACACACATATTATAGCGTCGCTTCTAGATTTAACGCTGAAACGCGATGCTGTTGCTTTTCTTTTTCCATTTTTCATCTTTCATTTTTACCTGCCGATAGAAACGTTAAGTAGCGTTGCATCTGCACTTACGCGAAACAACCCGACTTTTTGTTACGACTTATTATCGAATATTTGCACAATGCTAATAGAATAGAATACTAAAGTAGGCAAGTAGATAAGTGCGCTCGCTCGCAATTGAAATTTCTATGCGCTAGACTAAACTTTCACACGTGACAAATTGTTTGAAACGTACGTGCAGATACGTTGATTTGCGATCAATCGAATCGAATGAAATGAAACGAAATGGAATGGGATCGACGGATTGCCAAGGAGAGCGATCTCGACGAGAATCACACGTTCGTTCATTATTGTTGTTACGTAAGAAACCGCTTGATGTTTGCGTAGTATCAAACGGGGCAGAGCTTTCAACAAAGCAGATATACATACGCAACGTACATACACGTATGTATGTAACGTACGCGTAGGCGATAGAAGGATCCAGTCAGTGCGATTGAAGTCTCCAAGCGGACAACATTCCTCTCTATTCTATTCATCCGCAACCCGACTTCGTTTCCAATTGCCGAGTTAAGGTCTACCACATTCTACTTGGAATTCGAATTCGAATTTCAATTCGAAGGAGCAGCAAACATGAATTTATCTACATCGTTGATACGTCAGGTATGCAACGCTTCTACGAGTCGCAAACGTTTCCGCCACTTTTTCCAAATTCCAAGCTGCTTACAGCTAGTTTCCGTTGCTCGAATATCGGAACAAATATAGAAAACGGGAGAAACGACTAAAACACCAAACGATTTTCAACTGTTTCAAGAGAAAGCAATCTTTCTTTTTTCAACAGTGAAAAGTTGCTGAAAAAACGGGTGAAAGTTAAATAAAGAAAAGGAATTTTCAGATCGCATCGAAGATGTGTAAGAAAAGGCGGTTGACCAGTGGCGGGCCGCTGTTGCAATACTCCACTGGGCCTTTATCCCAATTTACGGACGAAGAACTTCTGATGAAAGAAAGTGGTAATTCTTATCGCCGATAACCACCGTCCTCCTAGTTCTCTCATTTGCTCGCTACATTTGCGCAATTTCCATATCTTACAATTGATTCTCCCAAATTTATTTATAAATGAATGAATGAATGAATGAATGAATGAATGAATGAATGAATGAATGAATGAATGAATGAATGAATGAATGAATAAATAAATAAATAACGAAATCCTACCAATAAATGAAACGTAACGTAACTTTTGTGGAATTTGTTAGTTGCTAAATTGGCAAAAGAAGAGATCGCACCTCTGGTACGAAAAATGGAGAAAGAGGGGAAAATAGACGAGGGATTGCTGCAGAAGCTTTTCGAGAATGGAGTAAGCAATGCTTTTTGAACATTTCGATGGTAATGGAAATTGACGGTCGATCGGTACTCGCTGGTAACCGAGGTGGTTTTCTCCGATAGCTGATGGGTATCGAAACGCCAGAGGAATACGGTGGCTCCGGGTGCAATTTCATGACGGCAATTTTAGCGGTGGAAGAAGTTGCGAAAGTGGACGGAGCCGTCGCGGCGCTGGTCGATATTCACAATACTTTGGTGAACTCGCTGGTCCTAAAGGTCGCCTCCGAACAACAAAAAACCAAGTATCTACCGAAGTTGGCTCAAGCTTACGTAAGTGGAAGAGTGGCAGATAAAATTCGATAAACAGTGATACGATATCGCGGAAATGCTAATAATACGAGCAGCAAAAATATGCACGCGTCTACATGTATTCGTACTCGTATTCTTATTTGTATTTGATTGGCTTCCTTTTTTCCCTGGCAAATCGTACGTTTGGCAGGCGGGTAGCTTCTGCCTGACGGAGCCCGGCTCAGGATCCGATGCTTTCTCCTTGAAGACCGAAGCGAAGAAAGACGGATCCGAGTACGTGATCAACGGAACGAAAATGTGGATCTCAAACTCCGATATCGCCGGACTATTTTTGGTCTTTGCAAATGCCAATCCCTCTGCTGTACGTTCAACGGGCTTTCGTCCGGTTAATCTTTATTCGTATTTGCTTCTTCGTTACTCCAAAGTTTAAGCTATAACGATAAGGTAGTAAACGATAGGAAGGATAAAAAGGATAAAAAAGATAAATCCGCGAAACAGGGATACCGCGGCATTACAACGTTTCTGATGGATCGAGAAACACCTGGAGTGACCGTTTGCAAGCCGGAGGACAAGCTCGGAATCAAGGCATCCGGCACGTGCATGATACACTTTGACAACTGCAGAGTAAATACTATGCCGCTATTTCGCCAATTATGCGATCCTTGTCGCTCACATGTATACGATACGATGTAAGTATGTACCACTGACCCACCAGGTTCCGGAGAGCAACATCTTGGGAGAATTTGGTCACGGATACAAGTACGCGGCTGGATTTTTAAACGAAGGACGGATCGGTATCGGAGCTCAAATGATCGGCATAGCGCAAGGTTGCTTGGACGCCACTATACCCTACACCTTGGAAAGAAAGCAATTCGGCAAAGACATATTCTCCTTTCAAGTAAAGTAGTTTGATCGTTTTTCTAACGGGACCGAATCATAGCTAAGCGTTTGAAACGTTCTCGTAGTCGATGCAGCATCAAATCGCTCAAGTGGCCACCGAGTTGGAATGTGCCAGGCTTCTCGTTTACAACGCAGCCAGATTGGTCGATGCTAAACAAGACGTGATGAAAGAGGCAGCCATGGCAAAGCTGATCGCCTCCGGTAATGCGTACTTTTTCTCTTCTCTTGCGCACACCGTATCACGAGTATTTACGATTTATGATTTATGATTTACCATTTACGCTTTACGCAGAAACGGCTACGCGCGTCACCTCCAAGTGCATCGACTTTATGGGTGGAGTAGGATTCACCACAGATTTCCCCCAAGAGAAATACTTCCGAGATGCCAAGATCGGCACCATTTACGAAGGCACCAGCAACATTCAACTCTCCACTATAGCCAAATGCATCCGCAAACAATATTCATAAATATTTCCTCTTTCTCTCCCTTCTGACATTCCAAAAAACCATGTGCTATGTACTTTCTACTTCGATTAACGCATCTTTTTTATCTTTTATAATTTTCTACTACCTTTCGTTACAGCAGCATTGATATTCGCGTACCAATAAATTCATCGCGACTCGATTGCGTTGCTTATTTGGGATCGTGAGGTAACTTGAATCCGACCAGATCCGCGGTTTCCTTTACGCTTCGTTCACCTTTACCCGTATATCGCACCTGAATTTCTTTACACACTCTCTGAGAATTCAGGTAGCAGAGGTAAGTTTCCGCTAAATTTCTCAACTCCTCCCGTGCTTTACACAAAACTTGCGAAGTTTCTCGATGCGCTCGCGCTTGCTCCAGAACGTATTCTACCATGGTGTTATCCTTCCGATTCGTTTCCGGCGAAGCTCGCCGAATTTCTTGCACCAGCGAGCGCACCAATTTCCAGTTACCTTTCATCTTTGTCCGTACCTGCAACAGACACCGCCCATCGGTCATCGATCGCCGAAACCGAAATACCCAAGCTTGCTAGGGTTGTTTTATCGCTTGAATCGGCCGCCTGGTTACACGACTACCCAACTACAGTACAGTTATGCCTGAAATATATTTACGCGTGCTAGCGTTGGATGATTCGGTTTGCCGAGCGGTGAAGAAGTCGGTCTCCGCGTCCAGATAGCACGGCTCTTCTCGTTCGTTCCAGAAGCTTGCAGGGATCGCGTCGATATCCCGTTTGAGAAATATATGAATATGCGAGTCGTTGAATGCCTCCTCGTACGGGAAATCGTTTCTCAAAGCAATTTCCGTGACGTACGGTCGAACGCGAGAAATATAGTCGACCGGATCGGATCCGTTCATTTTTCTCCGATCATCTAGCATGATCGAAAAGCTGTTTGTCAATAGGATGCATTTGTTTAACTTTTCGCCCCAGTTGGCATAAAGGAAATTGTTGATTAACCGCGTGGAACAGTGCGGCATGTACACCAACGTGACGTTTCCGCCTATATCGCGTTTTCCCTCCTCGTTGCGCTCTATCGGGTCGCAGCCGAGCTCTCTCAGAAACTCGATTTCCTGGCAAGAAAATATCGGATCGTACGCGTACACCCTACTGCTATATCGTCTTTTCAAGCACAAAAGCAATGCCAACTGATACTTGGAAGATCTGCGATTGGAAAAGTGGCCCAAGCCGTAACACAATAGATCGGCGATGCCGTTCGCGTTTAGGGCGGTCAACGAATCTTGCAAACAATGGAAAAAGTTGTCAGCGAACGATGAATCTCGGAGGCTTACTTCTGCTTCGCGCAACTTTCTGAAACGTATCGCAAAGAAATGTTGTCGTAGAGAAATTTAGCAATTTGGAAATTTGCAGATTTCCAAATTCGACGGGCGCTTCGGAAAGAGGCGTACGAAAGAGAAGTCCTTACCCGAGAAGCGTTCGACGATCGGCATTCAATTTATCGTCGTCTTCATCGTTTGCCAACAAACACGACATCGAGTGGCAGCTACTCCGCACGCGAGCCACGCGTTTCTTTCGCCCAACTACCAACTTGAATTCTCCCTCCTCTCGCATCTTATTGTTAGGCTACACTCACACGAGCGTCTTCTTCAACGACCTTCGTATGTCTTTTCTTTTCTTTTCCTTTGTTTTCAACCTAATAAGCAAGGGAAAAACGTATGAACGTCGATCGGAAAGACGCTCGTGTGACTGTAGCCTTAACCGTTACTCCATTCTCCTTTAGCTAGTCGCTTGCGTGGCTAGTCTGTAGTCGGTAGTCTTTAGTCTGTACGCGACGCACACGCGTGTTGCATATCGCATATCATATGCGTGGCATGGTTAGAGAATCGATGCGCACGATCCTCTCGTTGAACGAGTAAAAAACTTCACGCACCTTTCACGAAAACTCGTTGACAGGACGACAGAAAGTACGCGTGCTCTCAAATACCTAGGCGAGTCTCGTGTTTCGTGTTTCGAAGCGATCGCAGGTGAGCTCCGTCTCTGGCTATCAACTGCTTCGTTGCCCCGTACCAACTCTCACCGCCCCGTTCCGTTCTGCTTTGCTCTTCCTCTACTCTGTTTGCGCATCTCCCATCGCGCATCTCAACATCTGCTACCGCAACAGCGAGCGAAAGAAACAAAAGAACAAAAGAAAAAGGACCAGGTTGAGCGGAGAGATAGCAAATGACAAATAGCAAATAGCAAATCAAACAGACGGCAAAAAGTATGAAAAAAGTGAGCAAAAATTGCCACCTACCTTCTTTCTACGTTTCGAGCCCTTTTTGTTCTATCGTTCTATCTATCTATCTATCTATCGTTTATAAATGTTGCAAATGGTCATTCGCGCGAAAATGAAGCTAGTCGCGGTTACTACGACAGAAATGATAAATTTGAAGCGCGTCGATTTAAAGAAGAAACGAGAATACGAAGGCGACGCGTGCAACGTATTATATTACGTACACTGTTCGCATTTACGTCTATACATATAGATATAGATATATGTATGGTTGCACGGAATGGTAAATACTTAAATATTGATAAATGCCGTGAAACGCGGGCAGCTGACGACGCAATCGTGCAGCGTATGACGTGTGACGTATGACGTATGCATTGCTCGTCGACGACGCGATCGTCTAACCGTACGATCGTACAATTGTGTGTGCGATCGCACGATTGATCGATCGATCGACGCGGCGCGGCGGAGCATCAAGTATAGAGCATACGATGAAACGAGTGCGGAGCAACGGCTACGAGCGACACGGATCGGTATAGATCGCGACGCGATGCGTTCCACTAGATCGGCTTTTATCGACAACGTTGCACGCGTTACGGAAGAAGAAACGTGACATCTGAAGGTAAAAGAAAACTTCTAACCACAGCACTGATCACGTGAACCGTGAAACGCGAGACGCGAGACGCGAAATGCGAAACGCGAAACGCGAATGCGCCTGTCCCACCGTTACAAATGCAGCCCCACGCCATACAATATTCTATATTCAATATCAAATAGTCAATATTCAATCCTGTTCCTTACTTTGCTTTTCTTTACTTGCCCGCAGGATTCGCCGAACGTCGCCTCGTTATATATGTACATAGCTCCGACCGCAATCGGCCAACCCGTTTCTCTTCTATTTCACCCGTTTCTGCTTTACAGATTAGAAACGCTACGAATTTAGCCCTAGATACCTTTCAAATTTTCTTGCTCGCTTAAAAAGTTGGCAAATGCCAAAGTTACCATTAGTCTTGCAAAATCGATGGATCATTCGATTCAAGTTGACGCGCAACGAATATTTTGTTCGGTGAAACTGGAAAAGTGGACTTTACGTTGAAGTAAGTTTTCACTGATCGAAACAACGATAGAACAGAGATTGGATAAAGTTCTGATCGAGTGGGATCGAGGTGCGGGCGAGCGGCACGCGTGTAGCTACAGTGTGGTACGCGTGTGCTGGCAAGCGGCAGCGGCACAGCAATCGACTTTCTTTACAGATTTAAACATGCCTGCAAACGCAGAGCCGATTAAACGGCCTCCGAAATTGTCAGTGACGTTTCAGCTGACCGTTTGGAGTGTGATTGGAATGATACTCGGACAGAAAGGGACTATCTCTATGGGCGAGCAGACCAATCCGCGAAATTACACGCGCAACGCACAGGTTCGATATCCCGATTACGAATCGATTACCAACAATTGACCGAGCTTGTGGCTTTGCCGGAAGCTTGGTCTCCTTCTTGCGACCTTTCGCGAACCACGAGCGGCATAAAGAT
The DNA here is from genome assembly GCA_028830335.1 of Eucera pruinosa. Taxonomy (NCBI): domain Eukaryota; kingdom Metazoa; phylum Arthropoda; class Insecta; order Hymenoptera; family Apidae; genus Eucera; species Eucera pruinosa. The sequence goes on from JAMYCR010000006.1 coordinate 20,907,569, forward strand.
TGCCAACCACTGGTTCGTACTGTTTCCGTAGGAAAAGTTGACAAAGTGGAGCGATCACGAATGGAACGAAGAGTCAACCGTTACGCAAGATCGCTTCAACGTTGACAAATTGCAAGCCGAAGGTGAACGAAAGCACGTTGCTATCGAGACGTTGGACCGAGTCACGGCGAACGGGCAGCGGCCGCGAAAATTCCACGCCTCTTATCCACCGGCTCATATCTCTAGGGGAATGTTTCGAATCGCTTCAACGATCGATAAGCGAGCTACCATCGATCACGAACGCGAACGCGAACGCAAATGTAAATGTAAATACGAACACGAACACGAACACAAATGCAAATACGAATACGATATTAGTAGAGGCGTGCCCTCGATTCAAATTTCCGCGGTTTACGCGAGCAACAAGAACGAAAGCGAAAGCGGAAGTGAAGCAGAGAAGCTAGATAACGAAAAGACGATATCAAAGGATACCGCGTCCTATTCGTTTAACTTGGTTCCTCTGAATCGGACAAATTTTTTCGAGCACGAAAGCAACGAAACGTGGCAGGAAAGTATGGAGGGCAGCAAAAGCGATAGAAAATCGTTGCGCTCCCCTGTAAGTCGAGTCGGAGCAGCCGTTGCCATAATTATGCTCGCGATCGGAATCGTGATGTTTCTTTTAGGTCCGCTGATAGTTATCGTACGTATCTTTACCAATAGAAGACGAAGTCGAGGAACGTCGATAAAATCGAGCCACTACAACGATCACCCGCCAACTTACGAGCAAGCCACCTTGATGGATAGAGCACCCTCCTATTCCACCCTTCACCTACATACTCTCCATCACCTCTCTCCCTCTCCTTCTCCTTCTTCTCTCTCTCCCTAACCCTCCATTCTTAATCTTTAATTTTTCATTCTTAATCCCTTTCTTTCTTTCTTTTCCTTTCCTTTTCTTTCTTTCTAACACTCCACACATTCGTTACACCTCATCGGTCCACCTTTCTCCTTCCTGACTTCACACAGGTGACAAATTTTCCAACTTGCCATTTCATTATCTACACTTTGATCGAATAATGTGTCACTCCTTTTTGTTAACTCCACTGCAACAAATTCAACATTTTTGCTTTGCAAATGTTTGCGTTTAAAAGTTTTCGTAAAACTCGAGCAAAGTGAAGTACGAGAACAAAATAAAATGAAACGGAACGGAACGAAACGGAACGAAACGGAACGAAACGGAACGGAACGGAACGGAACGGAACGGAACGGAACGGAACAAAACGGAACGGAACAGAATGGAACAGGACTGAAGATTAGAATTACGACAAGATAGGATAGAGCGGAACGAAACGGAACGAAACGATCGAGCGAATGGAAGCAAGATGGTCCTGGAAAGTACGATGATATGGTAAGCTGCTGGCATTCATTCATCGCAGGCTTTTGGGAGTCGCCACATTTTTTCCACTCGCTAAATTTTATACCTTTCGAAACTTTCCTCTTTTGGCTAGCGTCGCAATCCTATGGCTTTTCGCTCGAAATCTTTGAATCACTTATAAACTTTTGCGCGAGTGACAGTGCAAAGTTGAACTAGTTGCCAGCGAATCGACCATCAATTTGGTCGATTTGAAAGAAAATTTCATACCGATGGCAAGTGGAAAAGATGTAGGAGATACGGGAGAACTGTGACCAGGTTCCACCTAAACGTATCCGTTTCGATGAAGAAACCGGGTACAGGTTATAGAATACGAGAACAACCTCCCTTGATTCGCGTTTACGCTTGATGGTTACATTTTTCGGGCATTTTCCAGCGTCGACAACAGCGACTACATGAGAAACGGAGATTTCCTACCGACACGATTGCAAGCGCAACAGGATGCCGTTAATTTGGTTTGCCACTCAAAGACTCGATCCAATCCCGAGAACAACGTTGGCTTGATAACTCTAGCCAAGTACGCTGAACTTTATTCTTACATCTATCCTACACGCCGTCGTTCCAATGGTTTTTTTCCCATATACTTATATTCCATTGTTTTCTCTTTCTATTGTTTCCCAGCAGTGTTGAAGTATTGGCCACGCTTACCAGCGATGTAGGGAGAATTCTGTCAAAGCTTCATCAAGTGCAACCCAATGGCAATTTGTGTCTAATCACGGGAATACGAATTGCACACGTAAGTATAGGAGACCACCTTTTTTGCATTTTCATGCCAACTTTCCAAGAATGATCCCCAACCAAGGAATTCAAAACAGTCTAAAACTTCAGGGATACGTAGGGCACATGTAGATATGTATTAAGCAATTGTTTTTTCTTACATTAATTCACTTTTAAGGGGTAGAAATTAACCCGCAAATATTCGGCTATTTTTTATTTTATTGCTATAATTCGCAAATCGTACAAGCAAGGAGAAAAGTCTTCAAACAAAAGTTACTTCTTTTGTCCAAATCTATCATGTGGTATACGATTTGTTAATTGTTTAAACAATTGGAAAAAATTAATAAATAGGAAAATAATCGATTTCTTTTTTGTAGATAGATTTGGACAAAAGAAGTAACTTTTGTTTGAAGACTTTTATCCTCGCTTGTATAGCTTGCAAATTACAGCAATAAAATAAAAAATAACCGAATATTTGGGGGTTAATTTTTACCTCTTAAAGTGAATTAACCCAAGAAAAATATTGCTTAATATGCACCTATACATGCCCTACGTATCCCCAAAGTTTCAGACGTTTTTGAATGTCTGGGTTGGGGATCCATCCTTGTTAAGAGAGATTCGATACGGGCAACGTTTGGCAAATTTTTGCTAGCTGGCACTAAAACACCGTCAAGGGAAGAATCACAAAATGCGTATCGTGGCGTTCATCGGTAGTCCGATAGAAATCGACGAAAAAGAGTTGGTGAAATTAGCCAAGCGGTTAAAAAAAGAAAAGGTAAACGTGGACGTGATCAGCTTTGGAGAAGAAAGCGCCAACAACGAAGTGTTGACCGCGTTTATCAATGCCCTGAACGGAAAAGATGGAACAGGCAGCCACTTGGTCACCGTTCCACCTGGACCGCATCTATCGGACGCGTTGATTTCCTCGCCGATAATCCAAGGAGAAGACGGAATGGGCGGCACGGGAATAGGAGGTTCCGCTTACGAATTCGGCGTGGATCCGAACGAAGATCCAGAGCTGGCATTGGTGGGTCTTTTGCAGGGATATATCGCCTTCTTTCTTCTCTATATATAGTTTCCCTTTCGTTTAATTTGGCTGACGACGTTAATTGAACGGTCCAGGCGCTTCGCGTTTCGATGGAAGAGCAACGGCAGCGTCAGGAGGACGAAGCGCGACGGGCACAGGCCAACGAAACGGTGACCAACAAGCCGCCGGAAACCATCAAAGAAGTACACAACGAGGAGGCGATGCTGAAACGCGCTCTCGCAATGTCATTGGAAGGCGCGGAAAACTCTTCTTCCACCGCTGACAATACCGCTCCGGCTAACGTAAATGCACCCGATTTCGCTCGAATGACCGAGGAGGAGCAAATCGCTTTCGCCATGCAGATGTCCATGCAAGATCAACGTACGACGCATATTCTAAGTATTCCGCCTGTCCTAAGTAACGCGCCTCCTCTCATATCCTTTCTTTCTTTTTCCTTTCCAGAGGAACTCGAATCTCTGAAGGAGGAAGCAATGGAAGTCGAAGAGGATTATGCCGCTGTTATGTCCGATCCCGCATTTTTGCAATCGGTTCTAGAAAATTTACCAGGCGTCGATCCCCATTCCGAAGCCGTCCGTCAAGCCGTCGGATCCCTTCAGCAAAACAAAGACAAGGACAAGGACAAAGATAAGGACAAAGACAAAGATAAAGACAAAGACAAAGAGAAGGACAAGGACAAGAAATGAAAACGCTGTGCTCGTTAAATACCCTACTCCTTATATCGATCGCTGTTCTGTGAATATCTATATACCAAATATAGCTTTCAGATTTTTCAAAAGTTTATTCAACATTTTTTATCGCTCGTCACGCATGCAAAATTTTCCCCAGTCCTCCTATCTGCGCGCTAACATTTCACGCGTAACCGTCGCAAGTCGGATTCGGATTCGGAATTTGGAATCCGTAATTCGGAACTCGAAACGCGGAATCAGGAACTCGGAAGAATGGCGAAGCAGCGTAGCTTGAAAATGGCGCCGCGTAGAAAGAGCATCGGAGCTGCGCGCAGTTCGAGTAACGTTTCGGACAAAGAAAATAATTATTTGCGGTCGTTAAGCGATTATCAAGCACGGGTTCGAAGACGCGAGAATATTCGAAATTGCAAAAATGTAGCGGTAAGTGGATCTCGCGTAAATCATACGCGTGCATCGTCGTACAGAAACTACTGACGCTATACCTACTATACGTGTTCCCTGTTCCCATAAAATATCCTTTGAATTTGTCGCACCGCGTTTTCACCTACAGCTTACATCTGTAAACGAGTAGAATTTGAAGCGTGATTCGCGTATCATTTAGGCTTCTTTGGTAAACTAGCAACAAGTTTTAGGTTACGTTTTTTTATTCAGAAGGGATGAACCGTTAACCACCTGTACTCTATACTCTGTCCCGTGTACGATATACGATGTACGATATACAATATACAATATACGCGTAAATCGTTTCCTCGATAAATCAGTTTGCAAACACGCTTCACTGATATTCCGATGTTAAGCTGCAACCTCTCGCACAGTCGCGAACAGTTTTCTCGTTGTTCGTTAACTCTAAAGAAGATCGAGAAGAATACCGTGGTGTGAAATGTGTTTAGGAATGCGATCTGGAAGAAAGAATCGAGCTAGAGAGTAAAATAAAGGAAGGCTCCTCGAAGCTGCTAGCCGCTGCGCGGCATCCGGCGCAAACTTTGGAGGCGGCACGGGCGTTCCTCACTTCTACCAAAAGAATGGCTGCCTACGCGCTCGAGTTGCAGCATCGAAAAAGAGCTTACGCCGCGTCCAAGACGAGGTATCGTTTGTTCGTTTGAAAACGCATCTCGTAGCGGCATCGCTGTAACAGCACGATAACAGCACGATACCGTTTCAGCGAGAGCGAGAATGAGAATAAGGGCAAAGGGAAATTGTTCCTCTCGGATCTTAGATTTCCGTTGATGTGGCGAGACTCGGATCATTTTAAAAATCGCGGAGATTATCGACGATTCGCGATATTTTGTATAGCTCGTGTCGGCGCGGACGTTCACGACACTGGCTTGCTTTATCCCATTGACCGAGAACAAACCGACATAACCTTCCCCGATGTTTTGTCGTTTGACAACGTGCAAGCCGAATTCGAGCTTTGCCTAGAAGTTTACAGTCACGTTCTAGAGGAAGATCTGAGTATCGCCAGCACTCCGAGAAGGATCAGGAGAAGCATTCGCTCTTCCATTTCCAAGACCGTAGGTAGAAAGTTGGCGGCGTCTTTGAGAGACGACGACGAAACCGACAGAGCGCCTCGATTCGATTTGGTAGCTCGCGCCAAGATGACTCTAGACGACACCGACGCCCACGTACGTTCCTACGACCTAACCTTGAGCAGCTTCCGAAGCAAAGTTCACGCTTTGCCCCTTTTCGCGCAATTCTGTTGCCGCTTAGCCGTTCGACCGTACTGCGTGGACGAGCAGCCGTGCGTCGGCCGCGCCCTTCTAAACGGCCAACACCTTTGGCTATGCTTACAGCCTTTTCAACTGGCAGCTTGGAAATCGAAAGAACGGTTCGACGAATCGGAAGAAGCCGCGTACACCATTCCTATTAGCAAGGTGAACGAACGCGAGAACGCGCGCTCACGCCGTCGCAAGCCAACCGCAATCCGTTCAAACGGATTTTATTCGCCGTTACTTTTCAGGAAACGATCATTCGACGATCAAAATCAACGGAAAATCAGTTGCAATTAACGAACCTCGCGGAGGATGACGAGAGGCGGCACGTTATTGGGTTAAACTCGAACGAAGAGGCAGAGAAATGGTTGAAACGTGTGACCGAGTGCGTGCAACAACATGCCAAATGGAAACACGCGGTGACCAGTGTACAGCCGATTCCATCCTCCGAGAATTTCACTGGAACCCTAACCATCGAACGTTTCTCAAACGATCAAACCAAACGACAAGCATCTCTTTACGAAGAAACTTTGTTGACAGGTAACGCGGTTGCGATCGTTCGTGGCTGTGCCAAGCGAACTCGCGCCTAGCCAACTTTCTTTCAGAAGCTACCTTGCCGAGCGCCATTGCCAACGTAACCGCGCACGGAACCACAGATTCCTTAAAATGCAGCAACCTCCGCAACGCGCAACAAATCTTATGGCAAACAAAAGTTACAAGTGGAATGTGAAGTAGGATCATTCGATAATATATTTCTTACTCTCTAGGCATTCGACGACGATTTAGATAATAAATAACGTTCAGTGGTTGTTTTGTTTTGTCATTATCACAAACCCGACTACCATCGCAAAAATAGTAAAACCTTGCGCCGCAACCCGGGAGCGCATCATGTATTGAGACATGTTTCGATTTCCTTTGAAACTGCTCCACAAACCAAAGCTAAGGGCACTTACGGTGGCTAAAGCACCTGAAATTGTAAAATAACTCTAGAGTACGTTGAATGTTTTTAAACGCGTTCCTTTGCGCGCGGCACAACACTGTTCACCGCTCACACTTCTATTTACCTATAGGCACCATAGGATTTTCCGTAAATTTCCGCACCAGCTTTTCTTCGAACGTTTCAACTTTTGTATCGTACAATTTCGAACGTACGCTAACCCAATCCATCTCGTCCAACGACTCCAAGTCCTTTGACGTAGCTTCCATCTCCGGCATCATTTTTGATATTTACTCTTGCAACTTGCAACGTTTCTGGCAAATCAGCGGATACTTTTATGAACATGCGACTCTGCTGACGAGTAGAGAAATTAGACGAATCGCAATAACAGATTCTATTTTACGTTTCAAACGCTACGACTACAACCTATAAGTTACAGCAAATTTATAGAATCGATTGTACGAGTAGAAGCAGCGGCAGCAACGGTAGCAGTGCTACAGCTATGTATATATCGTCGTGATATTATATACAGGCACAGCACGAAGCATATAGGCACAGAGTAACTATATAAGTATATAGATAACACAGCCGGCACGCGTAAGCATAGAGGGAGTGCTGCCACGTGCAAGTTGCAACCGTACAAGCAAGCGTGCAATCGCTGCGCATAAAATCTCTTCCCCTCCCTTCTATTTCTTTGCATTTCCGGCACCTTTTACTGCTTGTGAGTAAAACGATTCGTCATCCGCTTCTGCTTCTACTCCTGTACGGTGTACGGTGTACGACGTACAACGTACGGTATTTCATCGCAGCCGTGCGTACAGCAAGCGAAACATGAACGTGTCCGACACTGTGGAACAGCTAACACAAATTGCCATAAAGATACGTGGAAATTTGGAATCTTCGCTCGATAGAAAAGAACGGGAACAATTGGTATTGTCGCACATCGAAGCGTTTTCGAACAAAGAAACGCGGATCGCCGATTTCCAAGCAGGTTCATTATTTCATATTTTTTCGCGCACCGATCGCTTATATCGAATGTATGTACATAAAGTACATAGAGGGAGTAGAGATTGCACTCGCGTTCCAATACTTTCGATCGAACGTTAGACGTTTCGTAGACGCGATCGCGAGCGCGATATCGAGTTCCGATTCCTGTTCCCCGTTCCCCGGTCCCCGATCCCCGATCCCCGATCCCCGATCCCCGATCCCCGATCCCCGATCCCCGATCCCCGATCCCCGATTTCTGATCTCCGTTTTACGATCCGTAGTTTCTAAACTTCGAAGGTAAAGATTAGCTTTGCGTATTTGCTTCAACAACGTATTTTAATACATCAATGGTTTTCGTCAGGCAAACATGTTACGCAAGCAAATATTTGAGAAATCCAAGGAACGAAACACGCGCTCGAACGATAAAGAAAATGTTTCTCTCGCGGTAGAGGAGATAAGCGAATATTTCATACTCGAAGAACGCGAGCGAGCTCTCGATCAAGACTTGCTTAATTTAAGGATCCAGCAAACGGAATTACCTTCCGATCGACAAACTATCCATTTGCTACACCAATATAACCGTATTAAAGATCTAACTCAGGCGGTCGTAGGAGCGATAGCCGTACTAAAAGGGACTACGGTCAGAAGCTTGCACGATCAGTACGGCTTGCCTCTAGAACAACATTGACTGAGGATGCTAAAAGATACCCAAATTTTATCCCCCACCACGCCAGAACCTAACATATGCAAATCCATCGCTATTCATCACAGATATCACGATCAAATTACGAAAAATTCACGTCAAGTGGAAAGCACGCATCAAGTAAGAAACTGAAAAATTGTTTACCTGAAGAGTTCCTAACTTGCAATTAAATGTATGAAATGTGAAAATTCAACCGTATTCTGCAGATGGAAGTCAATTTTTATGTCATAGAATGTTGTAACGTATCGTAAGATGTTTCTTACAAGTAGCATTGATACTGTGCTTCTTCAGCTTTGCATGTCGTCAAGCTAACTGCCGCTTACCTGCACATTTCTTTCACACTGTTTCACGTTTCAAATATTTTTACAGATTATGCTAGGCATTTACCATTTTGGTTACCATTTGTCTTACGTGTAAGTACAGTTACGAGCATATTTCTTTGAATATGTATACCATTATCCGCTACATTACCTTCATTGATTCTCGTTAGCATTAAATAACAGTCCTGCCAGTTTTATCCATCTCTACAATGTACAATATGAAAATTAATTTTTATCTATAAAATATCATTGAACCTTCACATTTTATACATTTAGTTCAAAGTTAGGATCTTTTACAGTAAAAAATCTCCAATATCTTCCTGTATATACATTCCATTTTAGGCGACTTTTTCATAATTTTCCCATGATATTTATAATAAATCATGATGGATTTACATATGTTTGGACTTTAATACATATGGGAACGATGTCTTATCGATATGTTAGGTTCCAGAGTGATAAAAAATCTGGTCATTTTTTTCATATTTTTTAATATTCTTCTTTCCGTTACTCATTTTCGTATCTTGCGTGCTATTTTTTTCGCTGTTCGTCTCGCTCGCGCCTGCTTCGTTAAAAAATTTTGTCGTTCGTCGCCGGTCGCGCGAATCAAATCAAATCGAATCGAATTGAAATGAACTGAATTGAATTGTCAAACGAGTTTCCCGTTCGAACGCGTTAGGATTGGAGTGGTTCAACGTCGCGGAGGAATTATCCATATACAAGCATCTAGCAGGAAAGATAGTCGTTCTGGATTTCTTTACGTATTGTTGCATCAACTGTATGCACGTTTTACCAGATTTAGATGCCTTGGAGAAGCGATTCTCCGTCACGGATGGTCTGCTCGTGGTTAGTATACATTTATAGCAATGATACATGTACGGAAAAGCGGTCGGCGGGCGATTAGCGATTAGCTGTTAGTGGCTAGCGGAGTATACAGCGTTGTTGCTTTTCTTCAGATCGGAGTACACAGTGCAAAATTTGCCAACGAACGGGACTCGAAGAGGCTGTCGTCGGCGATACGGAGAAATAACATAAAACATCCAGTGGTAAACGACGCGACGCTGTCGACATGGCGCGAGCTAGGAATCTGTTGCTGGCCGACGCTGGTAATGATAGGTAACGATAGGTGACGCAGCATCGTGGCACATTTATACGTACGCGTATCTATTACGCCTGGATGAAGAGATCGCGACCCGACTGACTCGACGAGTTACTAACGATACGCGGACGCTCGATCGATAGGTCCCACTGGCGAATTGTTGGCAGTTTTCGTAGGAGAAGGACACGGAGACGAACTGCTGCTATACGCAGACGTTGCGCTAAGGCACTTTAGGTCGATGAACAAGATACTGGAGCACGATATCCCTTTGCAAGCGGAGAGACACTTGTCGGCGATCGCGAGAAACGAAGGCGTTTGGTTTCCCGGCAAGGTGGAGGTGATGGAAAGCGAGCAAGGGGAAAAGTTGATCATTGCTGACACGGGCAACAATAGAATTTTAATAGCGGATAGCAGCGGGATGGTGGAGTACGTTATCGGCGGCTGCAACCCGGGTTTCAGAGACGGGGATTTTCGAGAGGCAAAGTTTCGTGCACCTCAGGGCGTGTGCGCGTTCGATGGCTCGATCTACGTTGCGGACAACGAGAATCACGCGATTAGAAAGGTAAAACGGCTGATTGAACGCCGTGTGCGCACCGTACTCGCGATATACGATATACGATATACTGTACGCGTACGTAGAATTGAAATCCGTTTCCAGATAGATTTGAGGAAGGGGATGGTAACTACCGTGGCTGGCACAGGTGTTCAAGGTCACGATTATACGGGCGGCAAAATCGGTAGGGATCAAGCGTTGTCTTCGCCGTGGGACCTAGCTATCTACGAATATAGATCCGACGAAAAGGAGAAAAGCAATAGGGTGCTGTTAATCGCAGTCGCAGGCACGCATCAAATTTGGGCACTTTTCCTGCAGGATACCAGCTGGTGGAAGAATAGGTAACTAGTTCGTTAACGAAAACGATCCTTTCATCCATGTCAGATGATTTTATACGAAAGATCATTTTACCAACATTTTACGACAAGACTATATTCTGCGTAGAGAATACAAAGCAGGTACGTGTGTTGCGATAGTAGGAAGCGGGAAGGAGGAAAATCGTAATAACGCGTATCCTCATGCGGCTGGTTTGGCGCAGCCGTCTGGTTTAACTGTCGCGCAAGAGAAAAAGATTGCCTTTTTCGCCGACAGCGAAAGCAGCTCCGTTAGAAGCGTAGATCTAGAAAACGGACGAGTTTCCGCGGTTTGTGGCGCAAACAGAAATCCCACGGTTAGTTTTCCAACGTACTCGAAATTCTTGTGCAACTTGGTTTGTACAATGATAACTAGAAGCTAGCTTCTTATTCGAGCGACCATTCGAACGATATTCGTATTGTAGGATCTGCACGACTTTGGAGATTGCGATGGTGCGCGTTACGCAGCTAAGCTTCAACATCCTTTGGGGATAGCTTGCCACTCCAAGGAGAACGCCGTCTACCTTGCCGACACATACAATCACAAAATAAAGAAAATCGATCTAACCAATGGCTATTGTAAAACCATCTACGGCGATCGAAAGCCAGACAAGAGGTTTTTAGTACGTTCACGCACATGTTCCATGCAAATTCATCTACTTCGTTCTAATGGTGCTCGTGTCGACCAATTCTTTCTAATTACGATTTACAGTTCGATGAACCTAGCGGGATCGCTGTCAGCTCGGATCAAAATCTGCTATACGTAGCCGACAGTAATAATCATGCTGTAAAGGTGATCGATACCAGCAGGGGACATATCGCTACGGTAAATTCTTACGTCTTACTCTTACACGCATATTCTTGTATCATTGCACCATTTTATCATTTTTATCAATTTACCATTTTATCATTGCATCATTGTATCGTTGCATCATATGTATGGATTGCTCGTTACGCTTTAGCTGCCGATCAAACTTCCGATCATCGAGATGGAGAACAGTTCCGAGAACGTATATGTTTTCGATACTGCGGTCAACGAGAAAGGTGGCGAAATAAAGGTGTCGTTCGACGTAACTTTCTTCGAGCGCGACTTAAAGTTGAATTGGGACGCGCCTCAGAGATGGACCGTGAAAGTGAATGCGAACGCGAACTCGAACTCGTCAAGGAAGGCCTCTGGCTGGACAGCGGCGTCGCTTAACGGGGAAATTTCCACTCCGATATTGATAAGAGTTTCGCAAGGAAGCGAGACCCACGAAGTACCAGTGAATTTCGATATCGTTGCTTGCAAAGCTACCGAATGTTTGCCAAAAAAATTAACAATACTGTATCGCGTGCATCGTACAGCGGATGCTGCCGATATTGTAACGGAAAAGAGGCAGCTTGTCGTTAAATAGTAACAACAATAATAATGATGATGTTGATGTTAATGTTGTGTTGTTGATGATGATGATGATAATAATAATAATAATAATAATAATAATAGTAATAATAATAACAATAGCAAGAAATTATGCATTTTTATTTGGAAATTAAGCGTCGTTTGGTAGACTGGAATGATCGGTGCGGGACGAACGAATGTCTAGCGACTTGCCGTGGCATAGGCAATTTTTCGGCTCTTCTTCTTTCCAGTTACGGTCTCGACGAAAAACGGTGAACCTTGAAGGAAAAAGAAAGGTAGAAGCGGGGACGGAGCGATACGGATGTGTTTGCTATCACCTTTTCCACCAAGATTCAGGGGAACGGTCGGAAAACGGTAGCAACGTGAAAAGAGCGTCAACGCGCGATTGTCGGGAAAACCAATTTTCGTAAAGGTGTTGCCGGTTTCCGGTAGGTTCGGACCATGCCTTTCGACAATTCTTTCCTATCCAATTGGCCAGTTCGGTGTTTGGTATTTCCAGTATGTTGTTCGGATCCCGATAGGACGTAATACAATATGTGCGCGGGTTGAAAATTCCGATGCCCGAATCGTAGCACTTGGGGGGGATGAGAAGTCTGTTTGGGTCGTCGGTGCGCAACGTTGCTCCAGCGGGTTTCAAGCCGTGTTTCACGCTCGTCAAATATCTAACTCGTACAAGTAGACGTAGACATAGAGGCATTCACTTGCAGTAAGGAGGATGTGTTTTACCAACCGTCTATCGGGAAATAGGCAATAATTCCATGCGTTTCTACGAAAAATTAGGCCATCGTGAAAAACGTATCGCTGGTCGGTGGATTTACCTCGAGTCCAAACACCGTCCATTCTTTGCCCACGGGGCCAATACGTGCTACCATGGCCGTGAAACGTACCATCACGGAACTCTCCTTCGAACACGGTATCTGTTACCAGCAAATAGACTCAGTTCGTTTACCGAAACCAGGCTGAGTCCCCAGCACGGCTATGTATAGGCCATTGAACGAATCAACGAACCAACAAACCAGTACGTGGATATTTTAAGGTCGGGTTTCTCGAGCTATCGGTACTTGAAAAACGCGTACAAACTGTAGAACGCGAAGCAACGAAAATGGTCGCGTAACGGTACGCGTCGACTTACGCGCGAGAAATGCTCAATGTCGCGCTGAAAAAATCGCCACGTCTGCCGTGCGTCACGTACCACGCTTGCTACACGCGGTTATCAAAGTCAAATTTACCATTACGCCTACCGGCAAAACTTGCGAATTAGATATAATATCCTCCTCTTTTTGTTGCTACACTATTTTTTAACTATTATCCTTGATTTATCCTAGCCACACGTGCACGTACGTGTACGCATAAGAACGATGGGAGGAACAATAGGAAATATTGGGAATTACGCGTGCAATACACTAACTATGCGGTAGGATGAATTTGCCTGTTCCTTCCATCCCGAGTACGTCCCAAGTACCCCTGTATTCGCTACCATCGATCAAACGCGTTTCTTCTTCCATGTCTCTTACTTCGAACACGGATCGTCCGGATACAGACGTGGATATGCACAGATCTCAAGTACGATCGAGAGATTTCGTTAAAAGGACCAATTGCAATAAATCCCGATAAACCGCTCGCAACTGTTCAGGCGAGATCGAACAAACATACCGCGAATCGCGATCGCTTCGATCGATCGAAACTTTTTTCCTTTCTTTGTCTTTGGCAAGTTCTGAAGATTGAAAAGCAGTCAAAACTGGATACGGGATACGGGATACCAGATTATGTTGCAATTGAATGGAATTAGAGAAGCGGTAGGTCGGTATAGCTAGCTAGCTAGCAAGTAGTGCGAGAACGAGCAGAGGTTTGCAGAAGCTTTAGAATTGGCACGCGTCATTTTTCTGCGGCGATACTGCTGCGTTGTTGCTTGGACAGGTCACATTGGCCGAATATTTCTTAAAACTGTTGAAGAACCGAGTGGAAAGGGAAGCAGACTAAACGAATACCGTTAAGCGTTCCTCAGTGCTCCTCATCGTAGATACCAACCAACTATTCACAAGCACCAATTACATTTTCCGTCTTCTCGTATCACAAATACAGCATCTACATATACATATGTAGCTGGCTTCTTCGAGTCAGTCTTCTCTCGTACCGACGCGTATTTCAACGTTTTCAAGGGAAATGAAGCCACATGAAAAACAGAACATGATTTACAAGAAGAGGGGAATCCGCAGGATTATTCGAAACGCCAGGCTCCACGAAATTTCTCATTTCTCTCGGTACAAATTACGTATGCAGCATCGCGAAGGCAATTTATTCGGTCGATGTACCGTTAATCGCAGCTAATCTCATCTCGCCAAATATAGTTATTTTGTAATTTCGTAGGAAGCTCGACTACGCGTTCGTTCGCTGCGATTGCTATGACCAATTACGAGATTCGATTTACGCGACGGGAAGTTTTCGAAAGAATGGATTCGGAAGGTGCTCGCTCGTAAAGGGAAACATTAACCTGCGGATTTCCAGCTTCCAGCTTCCAACTTGCAATAATAAATGGAAAAGGTTTCGAAGTTTGGTAAAGCGGAGAATAAAAGTGGAATCTGGAATGGGATATGTGGAATCAGTTTTGAAGGGAAACTAAGAACTCGGTTCGGCTTAACTCGAACGCGGGTCTCCGCTGCTCCTCCGACCTCCTACCGTCCCTTCTTCTTTTCTCGCCCTTCCTTTTTCCTTCGATACATATTCCCATGTACACGACGCTTCTCGACGTCCGTCTGCCCCCTCCGTCCTGCCGCTCTACCGGTGGTCGGTGGTCGGTGGCCGGTGGCCGGTGGCCGTTCTCGGTCGCGAGTCCAGCAACATCTCCGCTCTCCGACTTCACCCTTTCTCCATCTTTTCGTTCGATGTGTTCGATGTGTTTGATGTTCCCCTTCTTCGATCATGTTTCTTTCTCAGTTCGATGCACTGGTTCGCGTTAACCAAGGAACGAAGCGCGCAGTACGCGCTCGTCCAAGCTTGGAGCCGGCAGAAGCGACAGGTGACACAGCAACGAATAATAATACGAGTACCAATACGAATACGAATACGAATACGAATACGAATACGAACATTAATACGAATACGAGTACGAATCGGTATCGACGCGCGGTATTTTACGAGTTACCAAAAGGATAACAGAGATAGAGGAATACGGAAAACACGGAGCAAAGCAAGCAGCAACAGAGAAGAATCATCTCCGCAACCGCAACAGCAATTCGTTTATCGCCGCTTAGTCGAGGTAGTCGCGTCTCTTCGATCTCTGCAACTCTGCCGAACAAGACCATCTCTACCTACCTGCTCCTACTCTACATTCTCCATTCTCTGCTCTTCGCTCTCTATTCTCCACTCTCCACTCTCCATACTCCGCATCTCGATTACTCGATCCTTGCTGCATCCTACACTGCTGGACTAATGTCAGCAGGGTAAGCGAAAGGCAGCGGATAGACGAAAGAGACGAAGAAGCGCGAAAATGTGTATAGAAGCGGAAGTAACGCTGCTTTCATCGAAAGATATGTAACGCTAATGTTTCTTGTCAACCCGATCGCACTTGTTTCCGTACTCTTGGCTTTTGCTGTGCGCCTGCGGTGCGATGCCTATCTACGATTACTACGATTGCCGAATTTTAGTCGAATTGCATTCTTTATTGAATAGGTTTTGCAATTTTGGTAACAAATTGGTAAGTTCATTGGTTTGCATTTGGAAGGACGTAGTTGGTGCGCAGATCCCAAGTATCCGGCGATTTGGAAGGAAATGGAAAACCGGTGGTCGGATTAACACGACGCTCCACATGGGTTTAACGAGCAATCGAAGAAAACTACATTGGTCTTTCCTTTCCTTTCTTTCTTTCCTTCTTTCTTTCTTCCTCCCTTCCTTCCTTTCTTTCGGCTACTCTTTCGTGCGCGCCTAAGTACTTACACGCGCAAAAGAATATTCAACGATTCTTGCTTTCAGATCCTACAAGATGAGAAGAAATACGAAAAGCAGTCGTTCGGACTACTTGGTCGCAACGTTAATCGCGCTCGTGCTTTGGACATGCTTCAGTTTCAGCGCGAGTTGGCCGCTTCCAGAAAATCCCACTGCCCTGCTATTGCCTTTGAGATTTTTCAAATCTAGGTCAGTATTCGTGCGAAACGTTAATCAACGACAAAATATCGATGCGCGAAATCTTGTTTGAATGTTGCACAATCAATCCAGCTGGTAGATGTAGGCAAAGAAATTCGTTATTCTCTATTCTTTATGCTGGCTGGATGGGCGGGGGAAAAGATACGAACGGTTCTACTTGGAAGGAGAAAAAATAGCCATGTGGTTTGAAATTTGTAGCGCCGTTGGCGTCACACCGATATCGGCAGTTGCAAGGGCAAAAGCAAAGAAGGAGACAGGCGAAGAAGCTGGCGCTGCAACGCAGCACGACAAATCGTCTGATTCGGTTGGCCTGAATTTGTATCGGTTGCCCCCTTCTCCGGTGGATTTGTTGAAACCGGATGGTTTCCAATTCTACGCGTACAACGAAAGGGGTGACATGATCACCAAGCAAATGACCATGCAAGAGATTCAAGCTTTGATCGCTAGCGGAGGTCCGGATCATTCGAACGCGGGGATTCAGGAGCCGCAAAAAGCCGAGGACATTCTTACGGGTGGAAAGAAGGTCGGTGCGCGCGGCAGCAGCGCGTGTATATACATACACACATACATACATATATATATGGTAATACGGTATCGCAATGGCGAGAGACAATGCAGAAATGTAACTATCAATTAGGTTCACAGGTAATCGACGTAGTGGAAAAAGTGCAAAGCGTACTCAAAAGTGCTATGGGCAAACCACCCACTACTTTCACCGCTTCCTATCCGATGATCCCAGAAAAGGCAAACGCCGAGTGGAGCAGCATTCTGCCAGCCATCTTGGCCGCCGACAAATACGACAACAAAATAGAAGAAAAAGAAAGTTTGAAACCAATCGTTTCTCAGCCTGCCGTTCACCATCATTCCTTTTCCGATTCTTTAAAATCTAACAGCAGTGGAGCTACTCCGTCCGACCGCCTGCAACCCATTGGCAGCGTCTCGTCACAAAACCAACAAACCGTTGTCGAGAGCAAAGGAGACGAGACGAGCGGGACGAGCGAGACAACCGAGCCAGCGTCAACTATCGCATCAGAATTTGAGATTGCGACCGTCTCATACGCGGAAAAGTTGATGATACCGGTGTCCGTTATTACGACCGAACGAGCCACTCAGCCTACCAGCCACGCCTCCATTCTTCCTAACACCACTCGACTCACGGCATCCTTCAACAATCTCACCTCTCAACATTACCACTACGACCAACAGCACTCGAAATTCACAACCGCAGATGTCGTTCGAACCACGCCGTTCTTCCAGTCCACGGAAAACCATTTATATTCATATTCAGATTTAGGCTCAGATTCACGTCCAGATTCAGCTGTAAACTCAAATTTACAATTAAATTGGAGGAACACGTCCTTGCCGAGCAACGAAGCTACCGATCAAGTTACCATCGAAGGATTGTTAACCACGGAAACTCCGTCGCTGCTGCAATCAAATCAAGTTCAAAGTTCGCTCGCTAACGAATCGTTTACGACATTGCCATTCGGCGAGTTTGCCTCAACCGAGCATCCTTTCGAGCCCTTGTCCGTCGAACTAACGAATTCGTTATCAAGCGTGTTCGGTCAAATCTTCGAGGAACCCACTGTCTCTTCCTCTTTTTCTACTTCTTCCTCTTCCTCTTCCGGATTCGAATCGACAGTTAGCGAAAGCAACAACCATTCTGAAATGACGTCATCAACTGTTTCTGGGAGCACGATTCCTTCTAGGATCGAAGAAGAATTGCCAAAGAACTCGATTATCGAGTCGGAAGAATGCACGGAGAAACCGCGCACCGAAGCAACTGGCGAGTTTCAAGCTGATCGGAACCACCTCTATTTCACTTTATCGTCCGTTTCGATCGGTTCTTCCACCTCGATGCCTTTCCATCAACCGATGAGCCCTCAAGCGCTGAACGCGACGAATGCGGACGCGGACGCGGTCGCAAGCACTCCGATTGCTAGCGTTTCTCAACTGGCTTCGTTACCCGTTGCCATCATCCATAGTATACTGGACACTGCTTCACCCGAACCAAATACACCTGTAACTGATGCACTCGTTTTTCCAAACGACTTGCCAGCAAATTTATCAGCCAACACATTGGCGAGCGCGCTTATCGCTGGCTTTCCATCATCCAATTTCAATGGAACGCAAGGCGTGTTCGACGAAGGGGAAAGGACCACCGCCACGGCCACGACCACGACCACGACCACGACCACGACCACGACCACGACCACACCACAGCCGCACCATCGACAGCATCTCCATTCAACGCCAGCCATGTCCAATTCAATGTTAAACGTTTCAGCTGCAGAAAACACGGAAAGTAGCAACAAAGGAGTACCGACAGCAGATACAACGGATCGAGCGGCTTTCGTTACACAGGCCTACGTCGATTCTTCGCAAATGCAGACGCAAATGCAAACGCAAAACGAATCGTCGATGTTGGGCGGCGTTACAAAAAGCGTGATTACTGACGAGGGCGAGGGCGAGGACATCTCGGTGAACGATTCGGTTACCGAATATACGACGAGCAGCGAAGCTTCGACAAACGTAAATACGGAAAGCATGGAAGGTCTGGTGGTGGGAAACGAGGTAATTCCATGCCCCGAAGCAACTTTTCGACCCCCGTCACAGAAGACCAAGGAAACGTGTAACACGGATTTGGACGACGCAGCGACGCGACTCGCAGAAATATTCTCGACGCCTTCGACGAGGAACGAAGAAGCCAGCTACCATACCGCGATAACGGCCGACCCGAGTCAATCCTCGACCAGTAGCAGTAAATCTGATACCTCGCTCGCATACAACGCGTTCGGTGCATCGATATCGAACGAAAGTGTATCGTTGGCAGACCGGATATCGGGCACCGCAAACGAAACGCTGCAAACTCACAGCAACTCGACCGACGGCAAGTTGAACGTCACCAAAGTAGTAAATCCTCAGCGTGCCAATGCGAATACGAATGCGAGTACGAGTACGTGGCAGCGAATATCGTTGCATCAGACCCCTTCTCTCTCAACGACGTTTCCCACGACAACTAAAAAGTCTGACTGGAAGTTGTCGAGCGTGTGGAGCGCGTCGGGGAAGGAAAGAAACTCGAGCGAGGACTCGGGGACGGAGTCGATCGTTTCACTGGACGGGTCGAAAACAGTGGCTGGATTGGACAGCAGCACCAGAAACGCTAGCATCGACGTTGTGAATTTTTCCAGGCTTTGCAATCAGCTGGCGATGAAATTTTGGTCGGCGGTGAACAAAGGGCTGAGCAGCGGAAGATCGCTGGCCGTCTCGCCGTTCGGCATCATTAGCCTGCTGGCGATGATCTTCCTCGGCGCTCGAGGATCCACGTCCGAGCAAATGAACGAAGTGCTAGGTCTGGACAACGTGGCCACCTTCAACCCGCATCTTATCTTTCAAAACGTAACGGACGCGGTGAGCTTGGCCAGGCATCAGGGTATCGCGAACGCGGCGTTCGTTCGCGAGCTGTTCGCAGACAAGGCGAAAGTGAGGAAGCTGTTGCCCTTCTACAAGGAGCAAGCCCAACAGTTTTACGAAGGACTAGTGGCCGAGGTTAATTTCGCAACGATCGGCGACCTGGCGCGCCGTCGCACCAACCTTCTCGTTCGCAAGCAGACCGGAGGCAGAATCAAAGATTTCGTTAAGAGCAACACAGTGGCGTTGCGATCACCACTGGCTGCCATCTCGGCCAACGTGTTTCAGACCGAGTGCAACGCGAGCTCGGCCAGTGCCGCTGGTCGGGACGGGGAATTGTACTTTGCCGTCTCGTCAGCCCACAGGCTTCGCAAATTGATCCCCGTGCCAGCGATCGTTTGGAGATCCAACATACTGGCCGGCTACGAGCCGAGCTTGGACGCGACTGCGATCGCGATCGGCACCGCGGACAGCCTCGTCTCCACGATATTCCTTCTGCCCGGGCAACAGGGCCATGCCGCGCCGGGAGACACGCTCCACCGTCTCGAGCAGCGACTCCTCCAAGCAGCTTTCCCCGAGGCGGCCTGGGACAAGCTGCTTCGAGTTCTCGTACCCAGGACCGCTTTTCAGCTACAGATACCCAAATTCGCTCATCGATCGGTCATCAACGCTACCGCTGCCCTCAAAAACATGGGCCTCGACCAGCTATTCTCCAACCACGCCGATTTCAAAGGTATCAACGGAATCGGCAATCGGCTTTTCCTGTCCGACGTTCTGCAGGTAAACCGCCTGCCTTCCAAACCGCCGCCTAAACATCAACAGCTCTCTCATTCCACAATTTTCCTTTAACAGATGAATCTGTTCGGCACCTGCGGCGACGAGAGCGTAGCCAACGGCCGTCATCACGCAGAGATTTATCCAGCCAGTCCCTCTTTGCGAACCTCTGCTCACTCCGAGGAACGCTGGAGGGCCGATCAAGCGACGTTGGCTAACGATGCAACGGTACCAAGCACCGCCGCCGATCCCACGCTCTCCCAGGTTAACGCCACCACCGATCACCATTATTATACCAGCAACGTCGACAAGTCCCAAGAGAAAGCCAGATTAAAATTGGATCAACCGTTCCTCTATTTCGCGCGCCACAATCCAACCGGTCTCATACTTCACATGGGCCGTTTCAACCCCAGGTTAATATGATTCCCCTTCCTCCTTCGCCTCCTTCTTCTTTTCTTCGACTTTTCCACTCGAAACTTTCCCCAAACTGCTCCTACCGTCTACCGTATACCTCTATATTTATACGCGCATACGTTACATTCGCAACATGTTTCGGCGACATTAATCGTGGAACGTTGACATCGAAGCCATTGCGTTACTGGAGCGGCTCGTGTTCCAGCCCGAGCTTGCCTTACCCGATACTTCCTACCTTACGTTATATAATTTAGTTAGGATTTTTATTTCCAACAGATTAAATCTGCAAGCATTGTTTCCTTTACGATTACATAGTTTCTCGCAGTCCATGTCGATGTCGATCAAGTTAACGATTATACAAGAGATAGTGTTGAATCGGTACGTCTAAGCGTAAGTTAAGAACGAAATATTGCAACGCGCAGCGAAACTGTACGATTATTCCACGTTTCTGCAATCAATCTCATCAAAGTAAATATTATACCTATATCCGAAAGAGAAAAAAATAAAGAAAAAAACGGAAACCCATGTGCCGCGTTTCATATGCTTTGCTTCGTATTTCGCCAATTAAATGCAGAAAGCGTAATCCCTACAAACCCTATAAATTCGTCCGTTCATCGTTGCAACAAATTCGCGAGAGCATTTCCGCGTAAGTACACGAGTGCACATAATGAGGGGAAGGAAAAGGAATACGTTGTATATTTGCTTTTTCCTTTTTTCTACGAAGAGCGCATATATGTGCTAAGGTGACGCGTGTGCTGCTAATTTCAAGCGTCATCGAAAAGACATTTCAATCTACTAAGCCATTCCTTATATGTATGTGCTTTTAGTTTCGAGTTCGAAGCAGTCGTAGCGAAAGGGTTAATACCTTAAACTCTTTACCAATCGATACTAGCAAACGTCTCCTCTTGATTTGAATGTATCCACTATTAGCACACCATTGGTGCACCTACGCGATTCCATCAACGAACGTGATACGTGATCCGTGAACCAGCGATCTGTAACAATCTTGCTTAGCGGATTAGTTGGCTGAAAAATATGCAGCTTAGTCATAGGAAAATCCAACTGGAAACTTCCGAAAAATAAAAATCACTCTATAGTACGTATTCGACTGCGGATTTCTGTGCACTTCGAGCAAATATATATGCGTGAAATGCAAGTAACGTGCAGCAAAGTATCCAAAGCGAAAGCGTCACTGTTCTGCTTAAGGATTGAAGCGAATCTTTGTAGAAAAAAAAGACGCACAAAAATCAACAGCTTAATAATTACACCGACTAGGTGAAAGTGAAACGTTTGCTTCGATACCAAAATAAAAAAGGAAATGATAGAATAGTATGTGATTTATACCCGCCGCTTCGCGCAAGAATCGCGTATTAAAAATATTTAATGTTTCGCGAAAAACTCAAACGCGAAACAGTTTATATATTGCTGCAATTTATTCTACTTTCGTTTTGCAAACAAAACTCGAGTACGCGAAAAGGGAGAGGATATCTTTGGCTGTTAACGCGGCAAGCCGATTACGCGTAACCACAAAACGGTTTCATCGTTAAAAGTAAACGGGAATCTCGAATGAACTTTGATTACCGCGAGACGAGTTCCGAAAATTTCTAACACGTATATCTACTGTCGGGCAAAGAAAAAACTACGATCGCGAGCTTTACAAAAAGAGTAGTTCCAATAAAGAACACGCGTACCACAGATATGGATTTTGCAAATATCCATAGACGTTTGATTGAATGTTTCGGTCGAAACTAATGCTTCACCCGGCTTGCATTATTCTCTATACTTTTCCCACCTAACGATAAGTGCGATCCTAGTCGCCAAATAGAACCTTTATAGGCTTTGAAACGGTTAAACGGTCGCGTATCAAAGGTAATTAAAGTTCCGCAATTAAAGTAACTAAATATTGGAGAAGCTATATTTTGCTGCAAACTTCGTCTACTGTATTTTAAGCCTACGCGCGGAAGTTTGCCTGTTAACGCGACGCGCCGACGTGCAAGCATAGATCTATGTTCTTATCACAGGTAAACGATAAGCGCGAATGACTCTACTACTAGACAAGGAAAAACGACGATCGCCAACTTTAAATGAAAGTAATTTCGATAGCGAGATATCGTAGCATAGCCTATGGACTCGCAAAATGCTCACCGTCGTTTAATCGAAACTTTAAATAAACTATGCACAATTCTACTCGACTTGCATCACTCCGTACTGTACTTTAACCGTTATTTGTATTCCGAATCCTGAATCGCTATACATTTGCTTCGCGAATCGATACTCGAATTCTCTCCTCTTAAAGATGCGAGCTGCTTTAAACGCGTTTTCGCGCATCATTTCATTTACTATTTCGTTACGGGTTTGTACCCTTCCTTTAATATGCATGAGATGCATGCAAAAGTTAGGATAACTTTATACCGTAAATGTAATATATTCTCCGATAGTAAGGAAATATGTTTTGTAGCGGTATTTTTTTATAACAAATGCTCGATGAACAACAAAACAATAAATCAGACGCAAGTGGCACAGAAATAGCATAAACGAAATAGCAGCCCCGAAGAGCGCTACAAAAATATGAAAAAGCAGCCCCAAAGAGCGCTACAAGAAAATGGAAATGTATCGAGTGGCCAGAAGGGTCACCCAAAAATCGTAATCATCCACTCGTAAAACCGATCAACCCGTGAGTGGAACATTCTTCTTCTTCGCAATGCTACTTTACTCAATCTACCTATCAAATAGCAAATTCAACAAACAAATCGCGAAAGGTGCTTCACTCTATTGCAAAAGCTACTTTACTCGATTTAACTTTAATCAAAGAGGAAAGAAAAAAGCAACATCGCGCAAGCGTCCATTCCTGGACGCTTCGTTGACCCTGTAACGCAACGCTAATAAATAATAACGACTAATCTACGCACCTATTCTTTTTCAAAGCGTAACACTAATAGCGAAAGTGCAGCGTGCCCAATGCACGGCTGACGTTGAGTCGTCCATGGTCCATCGAAGACTGAATTCCACTTTCTCAGTGGAACATCGTGGGCTTTTTTATCATATACGCAACGCTACGTGCAAAACGCGATCATTTCGTGGCGCAACGCTAACTGCAAAGCTAAACACGCGCGATTCAAATATGTCGCAACTCTACCTTTTTCATTCGTTCAATGGAAGCTACTATTTTCATGTAACGGAAGCTGCTCTGAAGATTCAATTAGAAGACGCGATCGATATTATCGCAACGCTGTCAAATATATTACGATGCTAATCTCAATCAAACTGTGGAACGCGATAGTAAGAAATGCTAAGAATACGCGCAACATTTCATACGTCGCAACTCTAAATCAATCGCGATAATCGTATCTTCGCAACGCTAATGCAAACCCGTCACTTTTTCATTCGCAACTCTAATATCACCTCGCGCTTTCTTTGATCCCCAACGCTATGTCAACCCGTGCGTACGTTCTCGCAACGCTACGTTAAAAAGTACGCGGAGCCCAGATGTGCAAGTTGAAAACACTGCGCATGCAAATCTAATAACGAGTACAGTGACAAAGTAACAAGAGTAATGACCATCCATTCTTTCGTAAACCGAAAAACTGAACAGCCATTCGTTGCTGCCCTCTTCGTGACAGTTTGTCGGGCCACTTCTTTTCTTCGGGCGCCATGCCCGCAGGAACATGAATTTAAGCTCGAGGTTTTCGAAAAGCAACCCAGAAAGAGACTCAGAAAAATGGAATAAAAATGCATATCGAAGAAGTTAAATAGCACGCAGACGACCAACGACTCTAAGAATTCTAAGAAACTAATCTAAGAATTCTCAGCATCCTTGTTCGTGCAAACGTGTCGAACCTCGAGCTGACAGTGAGTGTATACGTTCGTTTCGTGCAGATCGCGACCGCGTCCGCGTGACGATTCGAGATCGCCGGATTCGAAAGATCGACATTGGCAAAGACCGGAAATGACCGGCATTCTCCAGGTCAGATCAGCTCGCCGTCGATGTTCAAATCAGATTTCCTGAAACAGGTTGACACGCGCACCCCATATTAAATATGAAACTCGCGACCCGAGACCATATGTCAACCTGCCCGGCCCTACCTACTTAAAATTAAAACACATTCCAGAAAGTATGCTACCTACCTACCTAATGCTATATTTAAAAAATGACAAACAGGCACACAAACACACACATTCCACCCCCCCCCCCAGCGAATCACACGCATACCACCCGGGTGCAAAAGCCTAAACTAGGGAGTAACGTCCCGGGACGCCTCCGACACCCGAGTTCAACATACATCTCACACACACTCTAAAGTAAACAAAAATCCTGAAATCATCTGACGTGGGTAGCGACCATTGCGTATTATATTGTGCAATTTCAAATGCATCCAACTCGATATATTCGAATATATTTCAAGCATTTCGCAAGTAAATGTAATTCAACGGAAAAATTGAAAAATATAATTCCGGCACTAATCAAACGTGTAATTCAATAGGAAAATTCTAAACGACGCTTGAGACATTTGTCAAACACGTCAACGAGAACGTGTCAACTGAATTTGTAATAAATGGTTTGCTACCATTCAGTTTATGATTAGCAATTTAAGTTAATTAACATTAGCAAAAAACGACGCAAATCCACAGCCTAACACATACACACACACAATGTGGAAACGACGTCGCGCACGATGCGCTACCCACGATCATCCGCACACAAATATCAAATATCAAAATAATAAAAAAAAATGATCGTGCCACGTGCTTTTCACCCGCTCAAGTAGCACCTGAGCACGTGAGCGGGATCCCGGCAAAACGGCACGAACCGACGCTGAAAATCCTAGCTAAAAAACTTGTCGACATACGTAATCGGCTAACGGACTGTGACTCTACTTTTCCAATGCGTTTAAAGCAAACAGACTCTACTCGTTACATTGAAAAGAAGCTACGTTACTTGCAAAACAATAAAGCGAGAAAATTCTAATGCAACGTGAATTTAAATACGCGAGGCTGAGAATAAGAAACGCGAACAAGTGACTCTAAATTAAAGTTAAGAATATCAAATGTTAACAAGGGTCTCTAAACTGAAGTTAAGAACACGTTGATAAAATAGAACAAGGGACTCTAACGCAAGGGACTCTAATGCAATCCCTTGGGCGACTCCCTTACCAAAGCTTTGTAACTTTAACATAACATCGCGTTAAAGTTTTCGACTTCGACTCGGAAATCTACCCATCGCGAAATGTCTTCTTGCGCATTTTATTTGGCATCGTTTTTGTACGAGAAAAGAAAAATCTAATGTGTCTCTGTATCTTAAATCGAATTGAAACTACTGTGAACCGCGAAGCAATATATTGCTCAATTCTTTTACGCATTACGATTCAAGCAAGGAACTCTGATAAAATATTTCGCGTACACCTGCGTGTACTCAAATAGCAACGCAAACACATTTCCTCATTACTATTGTGCAATGAATAAATCTACAAATA
This sequence comes from Eucera pruinosa, assembly GCA_028830335.1. Lineage (NCBI taxonomy): Eukaryota > Metazoa > Arthropoda > Insecta > Hymenoptera > Apidae > Eucera > Eucera pruinosa. Next base: position 20,933,698 of record JAMYCR010000006.1, read on the forward strand.
TAACTAAAAACTATAACGTGCTCAAACATACGAGCATTCCACTTTAATAAATATCTTTGTGGAATTTCTGTTGACTCTACTTTTAAGTGCATCGATATTTAAAAAGAAATTCCTACCAAGTGACTCTACAATTGACTCGAATTCTTTTATTAGCATATGAAAATATTTAAAATCGCGAGCGCAAGAAGACCTAGCCTCGTCTAATAAATACAATACATACAAGAAATAAAAATGATACACGGGTATAGGATCGTACACCCGTGGTCACTGTACTCGTTTATGCAAAATCTACGTATACAACCAGTCACCCGTGCCGATTCGAACCTTTCGTCCTCGGCATGATTGAGTGACCGGAGGAATTCAAAGTGCATGCGACTTACCATTAGACGACTACGCTGTCATCTGCTGCAGCCAGGCGGATGAAAACCTGCTGCCATCGTCATCGAGCGAAGCCGTGAAGTCGTGGAGTCGTGAAGCCTTGAAGTGAACGGCATGAAAAGTGGTCGTGAAGTCGTGAAGCTGCGATGCCATGTCCTGTGGTCCCAAGGACAAGAAGATCTGTGGAAGACCTGTAACAGAGAAGAGAAACGGAGAAGATTACAATTTATTCTTCCAGACATTACTTATCGATTATTTGGCAATCTTCAGATTAAAGACGTGCAAGTTTAACAAATTCCATATTTTTAAATCATTCTATTTCTTACTTCAACAAAAATTAAATAGCAACCGGGAACTCTACAAGTTTTTAGTAGCTTCTATATTTCTTTATTCGTGAAAATGAACGTTAATTGCAAAGATACTTACATTGCGGACTTCAGAAGCCCAGCGAGATTGTCTGCCAACAGTCGAAGTTTGACTCTACGCGCGAGTATGAATAATAAAAAGCAGAAAAAAAGGAAAAATAAAGGACTAACTCTATTGTTCAAATAATATTTGGCGAGTAAACACTGACTCTACATCCGCGAGTTCGTATTAAATGTATATGAATTTACTTAGAGCAGCTGTGCTCTTTAAAAAATCAAACTAGTTTCACATCGAAACAAGCACTGACTCTACAACCGCATTGCGCGCGGTCACAAATTCTGAAAGAACAACTTAATTAGTAGGAAAGGGTGGGTAGGTACGAAATAAAACACCATATTTTCTTATTATTCTTCTCTTATCATCGAGCATTTGTTACGAAAAATCCTCAACTCTACGCGATATACCCCTACGTCATCGAGAGATATACGCATGTCCATATATCTTTATATTATATTCTTATGTATAATACAAGAATAGTGTATTACGTATAAGAATATAATACAAAAATATCGAAGACACAGTAGAAGCTGCTAGCAAACAAGCATAAATTATACTATAATAAATGTTGTATATTATATTATCCGTAAGAATGTACGACAAGAATACCAAAAATATAATAAAAGTTACGAGCAGAGACGCGAAAGCTATGCAATGAAAATTCGTTATCGAAATTCTCAAGTAAACTGTACCGGTCGCGAGTCACGAATTCTCGGAAGTCAGCTGCGCGAACAAGTTCGGAACGTAAACATTCTCCCGACGCCCGACCTCGCGGCACGTTTTTTGTTTACAAGTTCGGCCAGCACGCGTTTGCCAGCCAAAGTTTTTCTGGTCAATTTTATCGGTTAAACTATGAACTACGTGTAAGACGCGACCGAAATACAGCAAAATATAAAGACTGCTTCGATTTTTCGTTTACGTTAACGCGTTGTAGCGCGATCCGATTACTCTACTGCAAATTTACGATTTGTCGAGACGTCAACTTTAAAAGCAAACCAAAGAAACAGTAAGTATATCCCTCCCACTTTCGACCGATAATTGCAAACAAGGTTCGTACGATTTAATAGGTTTTAGCACGATTTAATGACTCTACTATAACGTACCGATTTGTCGAGACGTTTGTTTAGAAGTAAACCAAAGAAACGATTCTATCCCTCCCAATTTAACTCAATAGTTGCAAACGAAGTACAAGTTAGTGAAAAATGTTGAAAGACGAGTTAAATATGGAGAGTTGCCCTCTAACAATGGTATGAACGACGTATTGTTACGTCTACCGACGTTAGAACCACGTAATATTACCAAATGTGCAGCAAACAGGCCGTTTCTCGATTAGGCGTATGCATCTGGAACACAGAAAATAGAAATCATAATTTAAAACAAATGTAATAGAGAAGCACCTGGTGTCCGCGCAACTATTAACTTCGCGTTAGACGAAAGCAAGCAAACGAGAAATGAAAAATTCTACTCAAGGTTCACGTAGCAAGAGGAAAAGAACGTGTATTAATTAAAATACGCGTGAAAGAAGAAATACTATTAAAAGTGTCTAGAAAAAGGACGCTTAAAATGCCGGCGGAATGCGTGAATAGGCGAAACGTACGTACCACGTGCCAAATCTTTGACCCGTCTCGTCTTTACAGCCATCCAAACTCGACTGATGACGTCGCGTGGCTCGCTCTCAGGGCCGCTCGGCTCATGCGCCAGCCGAGCTGCGAGAGTGGGGAGACGCGTCAGCTTTCGGCCGCGAAACTGCTTGGAAATTCAACATTTATTCGACTCGATTTCTTTCCATAAATCTTTTCTAAATTCGCGAATATTATACTTTACGTTAACGTCGATCATTTTGCATATGTAAAAATGAATAGATAGCTTGTATCGATGATTAAAATTCAATAAATTTAACTACGAAAGTTCTATGCGTTACTCTTTACATATTTTCGCGCGCCTTCCTGTCTTCCTCTTTAAAGTTAAGCGACGAAGACGAAATATTATAAAAATAAGAACGGTATAACGTACAAAAGTTATGGTTGCAACTAATTCTCAAGAGCGCATACTTGCGGTAAACGTAGAATAAAATGTGCTATAAAGATAAAGTTCGGATATCGTGTTGCAGCGTAACAATGCCGGATTCGAAGACTCGCGTAGTATAAGCCGAAGCGTTTAATATGCACCAAATCGAACGAAAATAATATCTACGTTCTTATATTCTAATAACTATATTTGTATCGATAACTGAATGTGCAAAGCTTAACGTAATACGTTCACGGGTATGAAATAGATCTATATAAATAGACTATCCTCATATATTCTTATACAAAATCATTAGAGAACTACCAGGCCCCCTTGCTAAACGAAAACAGCAGCGTTTCTAAAACGATAGGATTTCTGCACAAATACTGTGATAAATAACTGTCTCCGATACACGCGCCGCGATATATAATAGCTAGATTTAAAGTAACGTGCAAACAAGCATATCATCATATGCATTGCACTTCTATCATTGATTCCGACGCGTTACTCCTTACTTATTTTCACGCGCCTTCATGTCGTTCTCTGTAAAGTCAAACGACGAAGACGAGATATTATAAAAATGAGATAACCACCGCCTAAACACGAGAGGACGATACTTTTGTCACCGTCATCGGCGACTCGAGAGCGACGGCTACAGCTGCGAAAATTGCATAGTGCATATACGCACGTGAGCAGAAAACCCGACTCCCAAAATTGAAGTCGGCCTCTTCGAGGGCAACAAGATTGTTGCTGTGTGTTTAGGCGGCGACATTGCTATCGGGTCTACTGGTGAGAAAATCACGCTGTATAAAAAGGACTACCTATATACTGTCGAGCGCTGACTATGCAAAGCGACCTGGTCGTTCCTTGTCAGTGTGCCTCCGCGTTTCAAAATACTTATTAGATCTCGGTTTCTGCACGTCCGATTCAGATCAACCAGTAGTCAGAATAAAGGGCAAGCTTCCCCCTGCAAACGGCACACGGTTTCATCACAGTAGCACTTCCGATTCGGATGTTATCAGCGATTCTTTCCTTATACTACATTCTTTATATAATTTTCGAGTGCGGACCGTGGAGAGCATTTCCAGGTGCGTTTCACGACGGTGCGCGTACACGAATCGGAAAAGTAGTCATACCTCGGCTTCTGCACTTCCGATTCAGAGCGACCAGTAGTCAGAATAAAGGGCAAGCTTCCCCTGCAAGACACAACTGGTATCATCGCAGTAGCACTTCCGGTTCGGGGTTCATCAGCGTTTCTTTCCTTATACTACATTCTTTATATATATTTTCAGGCGCGGACCATGGAGAGAGACTCGCAGCTTCCCCTATATACATTTGTGAGTGCGGACCATGGAGAGAGACTCCATGTATTGTGCACCTTTTTTTTTCTTTATTTTTTTTTAAAAACTCACCTCCATCCCTCGCCACGCCCCTAAGCACCCCAAGTTGAGGGATTACTTTCAGGGACGTGCCCGGTACCTGCCTCCCGGCAGAGAGCACACCATTCATGTCTGCTAGCTGGTGCCTCGCCGCGTAAATTTAATAATATAAAGAAAAGAAAAAAGGTATGTATGAACATGTAAAAAGATAAAACTATGGGTAATAAATAGAGTACTATAACGTTAAATATAAAAAAGAAAAAGGTAAAGGTAAGAGTAAGAATTAGGTTTTGGTTAATAAAACTGAGAAGAAGAAAGCTATTACTGGCGGCAAAGCTCTATCAAAAGCTCCCGTAGGAGCCACGTCTGACTTTGACTTAGTCCACCTATAGGCCTGTTGTGGCTCTATTCTCCGCCTGTCTGCGGTTTTCTTCCGCTATCCTGACACATAACACAAATAACCCAATTATACACAACTAACCCAAACCTAACCCAAACCTAACCCACCCTGGGAAGAGCCTGACCTAGGTAGGAGCTGATCTGACCGACGTAATCGTCGGTTAAGAGGCCTAACCCACCACGCAATGAACCTAAATCAGTCTGGAGCGCACATAACCTCTCTAAACGTCGCCTAGATGCACCTAACCCACGCTGGAATGAACCTAATCAAGACTTAACTATTCCTCAACGACTTACCCTACGTCTACACAAACCTAACCCATTCCAGATGGTAACCAACCGTGCCTGAGGCGTGCCAGCACGTCTTTCACGAAGCCCCACCCACGCTGGGAGGAGCCTAAGATATTTGGAAGCTAACCTAACCGACTTAACATACGTCTACTCACACCTAACCCACCCAGAGTGTACCTAACCGTGCCTGGGGCGTGCCTGCACGTCCTTACCGACACCTAACCCACCCTGGGAAGAGCCAAACATCTGTAGGAGCTGACCTAACCGACGTAACCTTCGCTTGAACGGGCCTAACCCACCACGGAATGCACCTAATCCAGTCTGGAACGCACATAACCACTCTATACTTCGCCTAGATGCACCTAACACACGCTGGAATGGACCTAATCAAGTCTTATCTGTACCTAACCGACTTACCCTACGTCTACACACAGCTAACCCACCCCTGAAGGTACCTAACCGTGCCTGAGGCGTGCCTGCACTTCGTTACCGACACTTAACCCACCCTGGGAAGAGCCAAACATCTGTTGGAGCTGACCTAACCGACGTAACCTTCGCTCGAACAGGCCTAACCCACCACGGAATGAACCTAACCCAGTCTGGAGCGCACATAACCGCTCTCTACTTCGCCTAGGAGCACCTAACCCATGCTGGAATAGACCTAATCAAGTCTTAACTGTACCTAACCGACTTACCATACGTCTACACACACCTAGCCCACCCCTGAAGGCACCTAACCGTGCCTGAGGCGTGCCTGCACGTCGTTACCGACACCTAACCCACCCTGGGAAGAGCCAAACATCTGTAGGAGCTGACCTAACCGACGTAACCTTCGCCTGAACGGGCCTAACCCGCCACGGAACGAACCTAACCCTGTCTGGGAGCGCCCGTAACCGCTCTATACTTCGCCTGGGTGCACCTAACCCACGCTGGAACGGACCTAATCAAGTCTTAACGGTACCTAACCGACTTACCTTACGTCTACGCACACCTAACCCACCCCGAAGGTACCTAACCGTGCCTGAGGCGTGCCTGCACGTCGATACCGACACCTAACCCACCCTGGGAAGAGCCAAACATCTGTAGGATCTGACCTGATCGACGTAACCTTCGCCTGAACGGGCCTAACACACCACGGAACGAACCTAACCCAGTCTGGAGCGCCCGTAACCGCTCTATACTTCGCCTGGGTGCACCTAACCCACGCTGGAATGGACCTAATCAAGTCTTAACGGTACCTAACCGACTACCCTACGTCTACGCACACCTAACCCACCCCGAAGGTACCTAACCGTGCCTGACGCGTGCCTGCACGTCGATACCGACACCTAACCCACCCTGGGAAGAGCCAAACATCTGTAGGAGCTGACCTAACCGACGTAAGCTTCACTAGAACGGGCCTAACCCACCACGGAATGAACCTAACCCAGTCTGGAGCGCACATAATCGCACTACACTTCGCCTAGATGCACCTAACCCACGCTGCAATGGACCTAATCAAGTCTTAACGGTACCTAACCGACTTACACTACGTCTACGCACACCTAACCCACCCCGAAGGTACCTAACCGTGCCTGAGGCGTGCCTGCACGTCGATACCGACACCTAACCCACCCTGGGAAGAGCCAAACATCTGTAGGAGCTGACCTAACCGACGTAACCTTCGCCTGAACGGGCCTAACCCACCACGGAACGAACCTAACCCAGTCTGGAGCGCCCGTAACCGCTCTATACTTCGCCTGGGTGCACCTAACCCACGCTGGAATGGACCTAATCAAGTCTTAACGGTACCTAACCGACTTACCCTACGTCTACGCACACCTACCCCCCCCCGAAGGTACCTAACCGTGCCTGAGGCGTGCCTGCACGTCCTTACCGACACCTAACCCACCCTGGGAAGACCCAAACATTGTAGGAGCTGACCTAACCGACGTAAGCTTCGCTAGAACGGGCCTAACCCACCACGGAATGAACCTAACCCAGTCTGGAGCGCACATAATCGCACTACACTTCGCCTAGATGCACCTAACCCACGCTGGAATGGACCTAATCAAGTCTTAACGGTACCTAACCGACTTACCCTACGTCTACACACACCTAACCCACCCCTGAAGGTACCTAACCGTGCCTGAGGCGTGCCTGCACGTCCATACCGACACCTAACCCACCCTGGGAAGACCCAAACATTGTAGGAGCTGACCTAACCGACGTAACCTTCGCCTGAACGGGCCTAACCCACCACGGAACGAACCTAACCCAGTCTGGAGCGCCCGTAACCGCTCTATACTTCGCCTGGGTGCACCTAACCCACGCTGGAATGGACCTAATCAAGTCTTAACGGTACCTAACCGACTTACCATACGTCTACGCACACCTAACCCACCCCTGAAGGTACCTAACCGTGCCTGAGGCGTGCCTGCACGTCCTTACCGACACCTAACCCACCCTGGGAAGACCCAAACATTGTAGGAGCTGACCTAACCGACGTAAGCTTCGCTAGAACGGGCCTAACCCACCACGGAATGAACCTAACCCAGTCTGGAGCGCACATAATCGCACTACACTTCGCCTAGATGCACCTAACCCACGCTGGAATGGACCTAATCAACTCTTAACTGTACCTAACCGACTTACCCTACGTCTACACACACCTAACCCACCCCTGAAGGTACCTAACCGTGCCTGAGGCGTGCCTGCACGTCCATACCGACACCTAACCCACCCTGGGAAGAGCCAAACATCTGTAGGAGCTGACCTAACCGACGTAACCTTCGCCTGAACGGGCCTAACCCACCACGGAACGAACCTAACCCAGTCTGGAGCGCCCGTAACCGCTCTATACTTCGCCTGGGTGCACCTAACCCACGCTGGAATGGACCTAATCAAGTCTTAACGGTACCTAACCGACTTACCCTACGTCTACGCACACCTAACCCACCCCTGAAGGTACCTAACCGTGCCTGAGGCGTGCCTGCACGTACCTACCGACACCTAACCCACCCTGGGAAGACCCAAACATTGTAGGAGCTGACCTAACCGACGTAAGCTTCGCTAGAACGGGCCTAACCCACCACGGAATGAACCTAACCCAGTCTGGAGCGCACATAATCGCACTACACTTCGCCTAGATGCACCTAACCCACGCTGGAATGGACCTAATCAAGTCTTAACGGTACCTAACCGACTTACCCTACGTCTACGCACACCTAACCCACCCCTGAAGGTACCTAACCGTGCCTGAGGCGTGCCTGCACGTCCTTACCGACACCTAACCCCCCCTGGGAAGACCCAAACATTGTAGGAGCTGACCTAACCGACGTAACCTTCGCCTGAACGGGCCTAACCCACCACGGAACGAACCTAACCCAGTCTGGAGCGCCCGTAACCGCTCTATACTTCGCCTGGGTGCACCTAACCCACGCTGGAATGGACCTAATCAAGTCTTAACGGTACCTAACCGACTTACCCTACGTCTACGCACACCTAACCCACCCCTGAAGGTACCTAACCGTGCCTGAGGCGTGCCTGCACGTCCTTACCGACACCTAACCCACCCTGGGAAGACCCAAACATTGTAGGAGCTGACCTAACCGACGTAAGCTTCGCTAGAACGGGCCTAACCCACCACGGAATGAACCTAACCCAGTCTGGAGCGCACATAATCGCTCTACACTTCGCCTAGATGCACCTAACCCACGCTGGAATGGACCTAATCAAGTCTTAACGGTACCTAACCGACTTACCCTACGTCTACGCACACCTAACCCACCCCGAAGGTACCTAACCGTGCCTGAGGCGTGCCTGCACGTCCATACCGACACCTAACCCACCCTGGGAAGAGCCAAACATCTGTAGGAGCTGACCTAACCGACGTAACCTTCGCCTGAACGGGCCTAACCCACCACGGAACGAACCTAACCCAGTCTGGAGCGCCCGTAACCGCTCTATACTTCGCCTGGGTGCACCTAACCCACGCTGGAATGGACCTAATCAAGTCTTAACGGTACCTAACCGACTTACCCTACGTCTACGCACACCTAACCCACCCCTGAAGGTACCTAACCGTGCCTGAGGCGTGCCTGCACGTCCTTACCGACACCTAACCCACCCTGGGAAGAGCCAAACATCTGTAGGAGCTGACCTAACCGACGTAAGCTTCGCTAGAACGGGCCTAACCCACCACGGAATGAACCTAACCCAGTCTGGAGCGCACATAACCGCTCTATACTTCGCCTGGGTGCACCTAACCCACGCTGGAATGGACCTAATCAAGTCTTAACGGTACCTAACCGACTTACCCTACGTCTACACACACCTAACCCACCCCTGAAGGTACCTAACCGTGCCTGAGGCGTGCCTGCACGTCCATACCGACACCTAACCCACCCTGGGAAGAGCCAAACATCTGTAGGAGCTGACCTAACCGACGTAACCTTCGCCTGAACGGGCCTAACCCACCACGGAACGAACCTAACCCAGTCTGGAGCGCCCGTAACCGCTCTATACTTCGCCTGGGTGCACCTAACCCACGCTGGAATGGACCTAATCAAGTCTTAACGGTACCTAACCGACTTACCCTACGTCTACGCACACCTAACCCACCCCTGAAGGTACCTAACCGTGCCTGAGGCGTGCCTGCACGTCCTTACCGACACCTAACCCACCCTGGGAAGAGCCAAACATCTGTAGGAGCTGACCTAACCGACGTAACCTTCGCCTGAACGGGCCTAACCCACCACGGAATGAACCTAACCCAGTCTGGAGCGCCCGTAACCGCTCTATACTTCGCCTGGGTGCACCTAACCCACGCTGGAATGGACCTAATCAACTCTTAACTGTACCTAACCGACTTACCCTACGTCTACACACACCTAACCCACCCCTGAAGGTACCTAACCGTGCCTGAGGCGTGCCTGCACGTCGATACCGACACCTAACCCACCCTGGGAAGAGCCAAACATCTGTAGGAGCTGACCTAACCGACGTAACCTTCGCCTGAACGGGCCTAACCCACCACGGAACGAACCTAACCCAGTCTGGAGCGCCCGTAACCGCTCTATACTTCGCCTGGGTGCACCTAACCCACGCTGGAATGGACCTAATCAAGTCTTAACGGTACCTAACCGACTTACCCTACGTCTACGCACACCTAACCCACCCCGAAGGTACCTAACCGTGCCTGAGGCGTGCCTGCACGTCTTACCGACACCTAACCCACCCTGGGAAGAGCCAAACATCCGTAGGAGCTGACCTAACCGACGTAACCTTCGCCTGAACGGGCCTAACCCACCACGGTATGAACCTAACCCAGCCTGGAGCGCACCTAACCGCTCTACACTTCGCCTAGATGCACCTAACCCACGCTGGAATGGACCTAATCAACTCTTAACTGTACCTAACCGACTTACCCTACGTCTACACACACCTAACCCACCCCGAAGGTACCTAACCGTGCCTGAGGCGTGCCTGCACGTCGATACCGACACCTAACCCACCCTGGGAAGAGCCAAACATCTGTAGGAGCTGACCTAACCGACGTAACCTTCGCCTGAACGGGCCTAACCCACCACGGAACGAACCTAACCCAGTCTGGAGCGCCCGTAACCGCTCTATACTTCGCCTGGGTGCACCTAACCCACGCTGGAATGGACCTAATCAAGTCTTAACGGTACCTAACCGACTTACCCTACGTCTACGCACACCTAACCCACCCCGAAGGTACCTAACCGTGCCTGAGGCGTGCCTGCACGTCCTTACCGACACCTAACCCACCCTGGGAAGACCCAAACATTGTAGGAGCTGACCTAACCGACGTAACCATCGCTTGAACAGGCCTAACCCACCACGGTATGAACCTAACCCAGCCTGGAGCGCACATAACCGCTCTATACTTCGCCTGGGTGCACCTAACCCACGCTGGAATGGACCTAATCAAGTCTTAACTGTACCTAACCGACTTACCCTACGTCTACACACACCTAACCCACCCCTGAAGGTACCTAACCGTGCCTGAGGCGTGCCTGCACGTCCATACCGACACCTAACCCACCCTGGGAAGAGCCAAACATCTGTAGGAGCTGACCTAACCGACGTAACCTTCGCCTGAACGGGCCTAACCCACCACGGAACGAACCTAACCCAGTCTGGAGCGCCCGTAACCGCTCTATACTTCGCCTGGGTGCACCTAACCCACGCTGGAATGGACCTAATCAAGTCTTAACGGTACCTAACCGACTTACCCTACGTCTACGCACACCTAACCCACCCCGAAGGTACCTAACCGTGCCTGAGGCGTGCCTGCACGTCGATACCGACACCTAACCCACCCTGGGAAGAGCCAAACATCTGTAGGAGCTGACCTAACCGACGTAACCTTCGCCTGAACGGGCCTAACCCACCACGGAACGAACCTAACCCAGTCTGGAGCGCACATAACCGCACTACACTTCGCCTAGATGCACCTAACCCACGCTGGAATGGACCTAATCAACTCTTAACTGTACCTAACCGACTTACCCTACGTCTACACACACCTAACCCACCCCTGAAGGTACCTAACCGTGCCTGAGGCGTGCCTGCACGTCGATACCGACACCTAACCCGCCCTGGGAAGAGCCAAACGTCTGTAGGAGCTGACCTAACCGGCGTAACCTTCGCCTGAACGGGCCTAACCCACCACGGAACGAACCTAACCCAGTCTGGAGCGCCCGTAACCGCTCTATACTTCGCCTGGGTGCACCTAACCCACGCTGGAATGGACCTAATCAAGTCTTAACGGTACCTAACCGACTTACCCTACGTCTACGCACACCTAACCCACCCCGAAGGTACCTAACCGTGCCTGAGGCGTGCCTGCACGTCGATACCGACACCTAACCCACCCTGGGAAGAGCCAAACATCTGTAGGAGCTGACCTAACCAACGTAACCTTCGCTCGAACGGGCCTAACCCACCACGGAATGAACCTAACCCAGTCTGGAGCGCACATAACCGCTCTACACTTCGCCTAGATGCACCTAACCCACGCTGGAATGGACCTAATCAAGTCTTAACGGTACCTAACCGACTTACCCTACGTCTACACACACCTAACCCACCCCGAAGGTACCTAACCGTGCCTGAGGCGTGCCTGCACGTCCATACCGACACCTAACCCACCCTGGGAAGAGCCAAACATCTGTAGGAGCTGACCTAACCGACGTAACCTTCGCCTGAACGGGCCTAACCCACCACGGAACGAACCTAACCCAGTCTGGAGCGCCCGTAACCGCTCTATACTTCGCCTGGGTGCACCTAACCCACGCTGGAATGGACCTAATCAAGTCTTAACGGTACCTAACCGACTTACCCTACGTCTACGCACACCTAACCCACCCCTGAAGGTACCTAACCGTGCCTGAGGCGTGCCTGCACGTCGATACCGACACCTAACCCACCCTGGGAAGAGCCAAACATCTGTAGGAGCTGCCCTACCCGACGGAACCTTCGCTGAACGGCCTAACCACCACGGAATGAACCTAACCCAGTCTGGAGCGCACATAACGCTCTATACTTCGCCTGGATGCACCTAACCCACGCTGGAATGGACCTAATCAACTCTTAACTGTACCTAACCGACTTACCCTACGTCTACACACACCTAACCCACCCCTGAAGGTACCTAACCGTGCCTGAGGCGTGCCTGCACGTCGATACCGACACCTAACCCACCCTGGGAAGAGCCAAACATCTGTAGGAGCTGACCTAACCGACGTAACCTTCGCCTGAACGGGCCTAACCCACCACGGAACGAACCTAACCCAGTCTGGAGCGCCCGTAACCGCTCTATACTTCGCCTGGGTGCACCTAACCCACGCTGGAATGGACCTAATCAAGTCTTAACGGTACCTAACCGACTTACCCTACGTCTACGCACACCTAACCCACCCCGAAGGTACCTAACCGTGCCTGAGGCGTGCCTGCACGTCTTACCGACACCTAACCCATCCTGGGAAGAGCCAAACATCTGTGGGAGCTGACCTAACCGACGTAATCTTCGCTGAACGGGCCTAACCCACCACGGATGAACCTAACCCAGTCTGGAGCGCACATGAACGCTCTATACTTCGCCTAGATGCACCTAACCCACGCTGGAATGGACCTAATCAAGTCTTAACTGTACCTAACCGACTTACCCTACGTCTACGCACACCTAACCCACCCCGAAGGTACCTAACCGTGCCTGAGGCGTGCCTGCACGTCGATACCGACACCTAACCCACCCTGGGAAGAGCCAAACATCTGTAGGAGCTGACCTAACCGACGTAACCTTCGCCTGAACGGGCCTAACCCACCACGGAACGAACCTAACCCAGTCTGGAGCGCCCGTAACCGCTCTATACTTCGCCTGGGTGCACCTAACCCACGCTGGAATGGACCTAATCAAGTCTTAACGGTACCTAACCGACTTACCCTACGTCTACGCACACCTAACCCACCCCGAAGGTACCTAACCGTGCCTGAGGCGTGCCTGCACGTCCTTACCGACACCTAACCCACCCTGGGAAGAGCCAAACATCTGTAGGAGCTGACCTAACCGACGTAACCTTCGCCTGAACGGGCCTAACCCACCACGGAACGAACCTAACCCAGTCTGGAGCGCCCGTAACCGCTCTACACTTCGCCTGGATGCACCTAACCCACGCTGGAATGGACCTAATCAACTCTTAACTGTACCTAACCGACTTACCCTACGTCTACACACACCTAACCCACCCTTGAAGGTACCTAACCGTGCCTGAGGCGTGCCTGCACGTCGATACCGACACCTAACCCACCCTGGGAAGAGCCAAACATCTGTAGGAGCTGACCTAACCGACGTAACCTTCGCCTGAACGGGCCTAACCCACCACGGAACGAACCTAACCCAGTCTGGAGCGCCCGTAACCGCTCTATACTTCGCCTGGGTGCACCTAACCCACGCTGGAATGGACCTAATCAAGTCTTAACGGTACCTAACCGACTTACCCTACGTCTACGCACACCTACCCCCCCCCGAAGGTACCTAACCGTGCCTGAGGCGTGCCTGCACGTCGATACCGACACCTAACCCACCCTGGGAAGAGCCAAACATCTGTAGGAGCTGACCTAACCGACGTAACCTTCGCCTGAACGGGCCTAACCCACCACGGAACGAACCTAACCCAGTCTGGAGCGCACATAACCGCTCTATATTTCGCCTGGATGCACCTAACCCACGCTGCAATGGACCTAATCAAGTCTTAACGGTACCTAACCGACTTACCCTACGTCTACGCACACCTAACCCACCCCTGAAGGTACCTAACCGTGCCTGAGGCGTGCCTGCACGCCGATACCGACACCTAACCCACCCTGGGAAGAGCCAAACATCTGTAGGAGCTGACCTAACCGACGTAACCTTCGCCAGAACGGGCCTAACCCACCACGGTATGAACCTAACCCAGCCTGGAGCGCACCTAACCGCTCTATACTTCGCCTGGGTGCACCTAACCCACGCTGGAATGGACCTAATCAAGTCTTAACGGTACCTAACCGACTTACCCTACGTCTACGCACACCTAACCCACCCCTGAAGGTACCTAACCGTGCCTGAGGCGCGCCTGCACGTCTTACCGACACCTAACCCACCCTGGGAAGAGCCAAACATCTGTAGGAGCTGACCTAACCGACGTAAGCTTCGCTAGAACGGGCCTAACCCACCACGGAACGAACCTAACCCAGTCTGGAGCGCCCGTAACCGCTCTATACTTCGCCTGGGTGCACCTAACCCACGCTGGAATGGACCTAATCAACTCTTAACTGTACCTAACCGACTTACCCTACGTCTACGCACACCTAACCCACCCCGAAGGTACCTAACCGTGCCTGAGGCGTGCCTGCACGTCGATACCGACACCTAACCCACCCTGGGAAGAGCCAAACATCTGTAGGAGCTGACCTAACCGACGTAACCTTCGCCTGAACGGGCCTAACCCACCACGGAACGAACCTAACCCAGTCTGGAGCGCCCGTAACCGCTCTATACTTCGCCTGGGTGCACCTAACCCACGCTGGAATGGACCTAATCAAGTCTTAACGGTACCTAACCGACTTACCCTACGTCTACGCACACCTAACCCACCCCTGAAGGTACCTAACCGTGCCTGAGGCGTGCCTGCACGCCCTTACCGCCCCCTACCCCCCCCGGGGAGGGCCCAACCACTGTAGGAGCTGACCTAACCGACGTAAGCTTCGCTAGAACGGGCCTAACCCACCACGGAATGAACCTAACCCAGTCTGGAGCGCACATAATCGCACTACACTTCGCCTAGATGCACCTAACCCACGCTGGAATGGACCTAATCAAGTCTTAACTGTACCTAACCGACTTACCCTACGTCTACGCACACCTAACCCACCCCGAAGGTACCTAACCGTGCCTGAGGCGTGCCTGCACGTCGATACCGACACCTAACCCACCCTGGGAAGAGCCAAACATCTGTAGGAGCTGACCTAACCGACGTAACCTTCGCCTGAACGGGCCTAACCCACCACGGAACGAACCTAACCCAGTCTGGAGCGCCCGTAACCGCTCTATACTTCGCCTGGGTGCACCTAACCCACGCTGGAATGGACCTAATCAAGTCTTAACGGTACCTAACCGACTTACCCTACGTCTACGCACACCTAACCCACCCCTGAAGGTACCTAACCGTGCCTGAGGCGTGCCTGCACGTCCTTACCGACACCTAACCCAGCCTGGGAAGAGCCAAACATCTGTAGGAGCTGACCTAACCGACGTAACCATCGCTTGAACAGGCCTAACCCACCACGGTATGAACCTAACCCAGCCTGGAGCGCACATAACCGCTCTATACTTCGCCTGGATGCACCTAACCCACGCTGGAATGGACCTAATCAACTCTTAACTGTACCTAACCGACTTACCCTACGTCTACGCACACCTAACCCACCCGAAGGTACCTAACCGTGCCTGAGGCGTGCCTGCACGTCGATACCGACACCTAACCCACCCTGGGAAGAGCCAAACATCTGTAGGAGCTGACCTGACCGACGTAACTTCGCCTGAACAGGCCTAACCCACCACGGAACGAACCTAACCCAGTCTGGAGCGCCCGTAACCGCTCTATACTTCGCCTGGGTGCACCTAACCCACGCTGGAATGGACCTAATCAAGTCTTAACGGTACCTAACCGACTTACCCTACGTCTACGCACACCTAACCCACCCGAAGGTACCTAACCGTGCCTGAGGCGCGCCTGCACGTCGATACCGACACCTAACCCACCCTGGGAAGAGCCAAACATCTGTAGGAGCGGACCTAACCAACGTAACCTTCGCTCGAACAGGCCTAACCCACCACGGAATGAACCTAACCCAGTCTGGAGCGCACATAACCGCTCTATACTTCGCCTAGATGCACCTAACCCACGCTGGAATGGACCTAATCAACTCTTAACTGTACCTAACCGACTTACCCTACGTCTACACACACCTAACCCACCCCTGAAGGTACCTAACCGTGCCTGAGGCGTGCCTGCACGTCCTTACCGACACCTAACCCACCCTGGGAAGACCCAAACATCTGTAGGAGCTGACCTAACCGACGTAACCTTCGCCTGAACGGGCCTAACCCACCACGGAACGAACCTAACCCAGTCTGGAGCGCCCGTAACCGCTCTATACTTCGCCTGGGTGCACCTAACCCACGCTGGAATGGACCTAATCAAGTCTTAACGGTACCTAACCGACTTACCCTACGTCTACGCACACCTAACCCACCCCTGAAGGTACCTAACCGTGCCTGAGGCGTGCCTGCACGTCCTTACCGACACCTAACCCACCCTGGGAAGACCCAAACATCTGTAGGAGCTGACCTAACCGACGTAACCTTCGCTGGCACAGGCCTAACCCACCACGGAATGAACCTAACCCAGTCTGGAGCGCACATAACCGCTCTATACTTCGCCTAGATGTACCTAACCCACGCTGGAATGGACCTAATCAAGTCTTAACTGTACCTAACCGACTTACCCTACGTCTACGCACACCTAACCCACCCTGAAGGTACCTAACCGTGCCTGAGGCGTGCCTGCACGTCGATACCGACACCTAACCCACCCTGGGAAGAGCCAAACATCTGTAGGAGCTGACCTAACCGACGTAACCTTCGCCTGAACGGGCCTAACCCACCACGGAACGAACCTAACCCAGTCTGGAGCGCCCGTAACCGCTCTATACTTCGCCTGGGTGCACCTAACCCACGCTGGAATGGACCTAATCAAGTCTTAACGGTACCTAACCGACTTACCCTACGTCTACGCACACCTAACCCACCCCTGAAGGTACCTAACCGTGCCTGAGGCGTGCCTGCACGTCGATACCGACACCTAACCCACCCTGGGAAGAGCCAAACATCTGTAGGAGCTGACCTAACCGACGTAACCTTCGCCAGAACGGGCCTAACCCACCACGGAATGAACCTAACCCAGTCTGGAGCGCACATAATCGCACTACACTTCGCCTAGATGCACCTAACCCACGCTGGAATGGACCTAATCAACTCTTAACGGTACCTAACCGACTTACCCTACGTCTACACACACCTAACCCACCCCGAAGGTACCTAACCGTGCCTGAGGCGTGCCTGCACGTCGATACCGACACCTAACCCACGCTGGAAGAGCCAAACATCTGTAGGAGCTGACCTAACCGACGTAACCTTCGCCTGAACGGCCTAACCCACCACGGAACGAACCTAACCATCTGGAGCGCCCGTAACCGCTCTATACTTCGCCTGGGTGCACCTAACCCACGCTGGAATGGACCTAATCCTAAGTCTTAACGGTA